>CAJHQP010004081.1:0-59280 GCA_905132765.1 Moricandia arvensis
AATACATAAGATCATAAAGCATCAAATATATAAATCCTAAAATCTAGGTCAAAACTCGTCTAGGGCATCTTTTTCCGTCCATCATTGTCTCTAACTGGCTTGAAATCGGTTGTTTGTGATTTGAATTGTTGTCGACTGGCAAGTTGGCAGCAATCGATCGACTGGTCTTGTAACATCGTTATTATCCCCCGCCGCCGATCGTTGAATGCTATCTTGCTAAAGGGGGGATGGAGTTTATTAAGTTTCCTACCTGATGGTCTGAAAGTCTCTGTAGTCTATAATTCCATGACTCATCTATTAACGTGTAAGGGGCTACAGTCAAAGCGACGGTGATTCGTACTCCTTTATAAAAATGTTCTCAAAAGATCTATAAGTGACTTAAATCTATAATCTATCTCCAAAATACCACACATAAGGACAATTAAAGACCCAAAATATTAGTCTAGTGGTACATTCAGGACTAGAATAGAGCCTATAACAATGAACCTAAACTGGTATAAATAGTTATATCAAATTTTCCCAACTTACCTTTTGTTTTTTCCCTCAGAGCAACAAGCTTGTGAAAGAGGTTTTGATAAAAACGACAGGAACTATGTCTAAGTATAAACTGTCACCCTTTTGTCTACTCTAGTTGCATTAACCTACATCCTATCAAGTCAATCCACAAAGAACGATTACATCACGCCTATCCCTATTTATACAGCATCCATCCATTTTACAACAACTTAGCAAATACCTATCTGATCACCCTTCTATGATTTCATTCTTTTGACATAAAATAAAAAGTGTTGGCTTTCCTCCTCGGACAGTATCAAAATCAATACGACATTAAAACATAGGGCTGGACTCTCAGATATAGGACATGATACATTTAACCATTATTGTAACATTATTCAGCCCTATTTAAAGATGTCTATATATGTTTTTGGAGTTTGTTTTAGAGTATTTTTCAGGCCTCAGATACGGATCTGGTCTGAAGGAACCTTTGGTGATTTTGTGAGCTTATTAGAGATGCATGAACTGCACCTCAGGAGCCCGTCAGATCTTTAGTCCACTATGGGAATATGGAGAATTTCACGGTGCAATGGACACTGAATATTTTCACATAAAGAATAATGCTTTTGAGTTTAGCTTTTACACAAAAGGCATCCTCTCACCAAGGAATTTGTTTTGGTGTTTTCCACATATCTGACGTGGTCTCATTTGGCACTAAAGGTGTATGTTTCCCTATAGATTACTTGGATCTAGGTCTGAGGACTCCTTAGGACTTTTAAAGAATGAGGCTGTCGGGAACAGAAGTGCACTTGCAGTAGTCTTGGATTATCGCGGGCATCAGGTAACTTTTACCATCTGAGTTCCGATGCCTTTTTTGGGGTGTATTCAGAGGACAGAACCGGACTTTTTTTTATTTTTGCCGACTTAAGCCCAGATGTCATGGCAAGTTACCATAATACCATGCAACGAGTTTTAGACCGTAATTTATATAGTTTTCTAAGCCACTTGGTGACGCTAAGGTTTTATTTTTATTCACTATCTTAAGTTTTTGAGAGACGAAGATCAATTCTCCTTCAAGAGATTGATTGAATGGTTTCATGATGTTTTATCTATCTATTACTTATTCATGCACTATGATTTGGTACTGCTTCCATGTCTGAGTATTCATCTTGTTAGGTTTAGGTATTTCATTTTCTAATGTCAAAGCTGATAGTCATCAGGACTGCTAGGTTATCTATAGATATCTACACCATGCAGGTGCCTTGTAATACTAGGATCTAGACGTAGTGGAATAACACAGAGAGTGTGACTGATTGCTTGAACTTCATCATCGGATAATTGAGAGGCACGAGAGTGCAATTAATTAACGGAACCCGGCCATGTGTACGGATTAGATATCTAGGCGCATACCTAGAGTTAGTTTATGCTGCCTAGTTTACATTATGGCTATACGTGTGTCTAATGCTTGTCTGAGGTAGTATCGACTCGATACGCAAGCATTGGTATACGATCGACAACGCTTGATCCTTGGCTTGCATGCGAGAGCTTGAACATATAACTTACGCATCTGATTAGTAACTGCATGCGAGAGCTGATTACTTGCTTATTGAATTCGAGTTCTAGTATTTGATCTATAAAACCCTAGCATCCTTGATTTGTGTTCCGAATCTATTGATTGATACATCCTAGACCTAGCTATTTCATGCTTATTGTTATCACCCGTAAACCAATTGCACGCTGCTTACTTGTCCCCTACTATTTACTCTTTAATATACTGTGTTTCCTACGTTATCTCATCTATCAGTTATTGTGTACCTCACGCTCACTGTGGATTTGATCTCCTAAGATACTACAATTGAATCTCTTATTTTAAGAGAGTAAAAAGGTAGCTTATAGGGTTAATTTGAGAGTGCATAATAAAAGCTACATCACTCTTACCTGCAGTATCTGAGCAGCACATGTAACACTCAGCACTTCTATGATCCATTCTCTCTCTCTCTCTCGCACTCTCACTTCTCTCTAGTCAAGTGTATCCCTTCTTTGAGGGTATCATGGTTATTATTTAATTGACTGAGATATTTGACAGACCTTCCATGATCAGCCCTAATGCTTTTGCTACCGAGATCATTATCACTTCTTTTTGACTTTTATCTCTTTCAGGAGAATCATATGAATCAAGAATTTAGTTGTTGTAGGCCACCAATCTATTCGACTCATTTTTTAATCTGAAGGGGAAGAGCAGAGAGGAATTAGAAGCACACTGCACTTTTAACCTTCCGCATGATTCTCCAGACTTGCAGAAGAATCCGATCAGTGTCATACGCCAAACCCCAAACGCAAGCAATTATGTCAGGAATAGTGTCTCGGAATTCAGCTTCGGTTCCTTCAACTTTCTAGGCAGTGTGTTATAGTGGCAGCGTGATCACTTTGGTATCTCTAGTAATCTATGCCAAACAACCTTGTAAGAATGGTGCTTATAGCATGGTTAGTATAAATAATAAATCTTGATCATATCTTCTTTTTTGACTCAATAAACGTTTTGCACAAAACTTAATAATTATTGAAATAAACTCAAAACAATAAATAGCATTAACGACCTCCCTAGGCTGTGAATTACACTGTCCCATGAGTGGATGTGTGTGTATATCGTCGCAGATTGGTTTGGCAAAAAATCAAAATCATAAGTACAGTTAACGTATAAACTCAATACTCTCTTTGTGAAGAGGGGTGTCGATCGACTGGCATAGGCAGGTATGGTTGATCGCTGGTCGCATCCATTGTCGACGTGATTAGTGCCTCTATGGTGTCGATCGATGGTTGACTTAAAAGAAGTCTGTAAAAACAAAGTAAAACTTGAATATAATAGTTGTGACTATCGTAAAAACTAAATAAAACTTACTAAACAGTGGTTGCCTCGCACTCAGAGCTTGGTTATAGTCTTAAGCTCGACGTTTTGAGACTTTCTGACTAGGAATGGAGGTGGAGCAACACTTGAAAACAGTGTCTACATCTTTATTTCTCTTCTGAAAACCATGTACAAACGAAGCTTCTCATGCGCTCATCTCCTCTGACTTTTCATTCTTTATGATCTCGCCTTGCAACCTCCACTGATGCATTTTCCTTGTAGACTTCTCAGTACTGCGTTGTAGGATTCTTAGTTTGGTAGTTTAGTCTCTGTATATATCCTCCATTGCTGAGAGATATATTCTTCATCAGGCTTTGAGAGAAAAACTAATCTCATTCTAACATGTCTTCTAATTGTTTTCTGATGTGGATCGCTGTCTGCCGAATTCAGTATCGTTCGATGCCTGATGTTTGCGTTGATTGATGTCACTCTATCTGCTCCAGTCACATAATGCTTCGAACAGATACCCAAATCTTGCTTCATCTCATCCATGTGTGAAGTTAACCGTTGAGACACTGGTCTATAGGATAGTAGAGAGCATCATCAAGCTCTTGTAGAAATCATCCAGTGACATCTCTTGACTTGTAGATCTCCTGCAGCAATCTCATTAATCGTGTGCTCGCTTATGTAGGTCTTATGTTTCTGCATAGACATTGCGATCTTTGCATGCATGTTTCTGTAAACACTCTGTAGCATCTGCTCAAACATAGTAGCTCTGCTCTAGAACTGCTCTGATGTCTGCTTCTTGCACATTCACGACTCTACCATCCATAGCTCGTGCATTACCATTCTCATCTCTGTATGATTATATACTCATACTTTCTTTTCCAATGAAAATTCTTTCTGCCATCAGCATTATACATCTCTCTTTCAGTGCTCTATACGAGCCCGTCCGATCAATAATGGGTTTTATCCTGTGCGAACGATCATGTACTTCTAAACGTCATAGGTTTTAAAGTACAAACTAGTGTATCATGGAAGGTGTATCGATCGATGCATGCTGAAGGTCGTCGATCGGTCTATGGGTGTTTTGGAAGTGTATAGATCATTATGGATGGGCTCGTTTTTGAACTGCTCCTCATTGTCGATCGATGCTTGTACCGGTGTGCGTAGATCGATGACTGCTGCTTTTCCAAAAGAAATTGCCTGATCATAGCCATTACGAGGACATCCTGCTACATCCATCCTTAGGTATGTTTTAGAATTCTCCATAAAAAGCTCGTGCATGTGGTGCTTCTAACTCAAGCCTCATTTTCTCCTATAATCAAGATCTCATGCTCTATATGGCTTCACTTGTCTGCATCACTTGATTCTCCAAGCCTTCTTCAAAGTGGGTGTTGAGGTTTTCAGAACTTGATATTGAGGGATAGAGGTACAGTACCGATCTATGTGTGTTCTATTGAATTCCACCATCATCGTTATATGTTTTCCTCTAAAACTTTGTCAACCATTGCTTTGATCTTGCTTTCTTGAGCATCTGGTTAGAGGATCTGGTAGTAGGAAGCTCCATAGTCTGTGTTTGAAGGATTGTCGCTGTGAACCAGTGATAAAGTTACTCTTTGACATTCCATAGGAGTTCTTGTTGAAACTGTGGATTCCCTTGTCTCTAGAAACATTCCCACGCAATGTAGTTCACATCCCCTTCTTCATATCTCATCATCTTCAGACTCTATTGCTTCTAACTTCTGCAAAAGTAGATACTATGCTTGTTTTTTGCTTGAGAAATTTCTGACAGATATCCAGTTTTGCACATGACTTTCATTCGATCTGCTCCTTGCTCACGAACTGATTAGATTTCGCTCCTCCGTCAAAATATGTGTTCTTGGTTACTAATGTTAGGATGTCGAGATTCTCATCATCTTGTAGCTTCTTCAGACTCTTAGTGCTGAAATTTCCTCACTAGTTTGTGTCCAAAGCCATCTGATATTGTAATGTCAATACCACTTAGAAGTGCTAAGAAGTTTGCACTTCGTTGAACCGTGATGGTACAATATCTTTTGGTATCAAACTTGAATCTGATCCAGAAGTTTCTAAAAACTCTGAGAGACTTCTGTGAAAAAGTAGCAACTCTTGCTCCTGCGATCTTCTGCTTTCGCGTTACATCAAAGAGTTATCGCAGAGACGTTCTTGATGTAAGTCCAAGATGTCAGAGATCCTGGTGGTAGCTACTTAAGACAAATATGAGCTTCTCAGCAAGTGATAGTACTTAAAGAGATTACAAAAGAGATAGTCCTTAGGAACTCCATTGGCTTGGACACCATGGTCAATAGTTCTTGAAGAGGCCATTACGCTTTGCCATCATCGAATGGCCTAGCTAGTACCATGAATTTGCTTCTAACACTTTGAGTCTGAAGCTGATCATGGTCACATCAGGCTGATACACGCCTAGTCCTGACCTCCTTTGTCATGTCCTTTTGTTGTATTCTGCCAGAATTGAGTGTGATCCCCATAACTCTATGCTATGTGTGCCCATTTGTTGCCACTGATGGTAGAGGCTGAAGAGGAGACTATTGTGTGTCTGCTACTGTGCCATGTGATATTCATTTCTCTTTCCCTGATATTCACATGTTGTAATCTGTGATGTAATGTTCACACGAGGCTTCTTAATTCCAAGATGGCTTGTTTTTCCTCCTATTTTGATGATAAGAGCCTCCTATAGTGTAGTGGAGTCTAACGAGCTTGATGTCATTTACCAATAGAGTTGTACCATGCATTAACGTGATCTAGTCGGGACTATCGCGATGGGACATCTGAATTACCTGGTTGCTGAATGTATATTTTTGTAAGTGTTGTGCGTCAAGTGCTATATAACTCAAGAGACAACTACATTTACGTCTCGACATTCGAATATGTTTGCTGCAACCGCATGCAATATCGGCAATTTGAATATGTCGCAAAAATCATAGATATAAGTTTGCCAGATTTCATGTCTTTAACTATTTGAGTCATACTTATATATATGAGATAGGTTGTTTATAATTAACAATTCCAATGCATCATGTCGTCAGCACTGAATCCATTCACATATTCATCTTGTATTCACTTTCTCTATTCGTCTTTTAGTTTATAAGAGTTTACGATATGTGAACAGCCTCTTATAAAAACTCCAAAGATCTTTCGAGGCATCAGCTGTGACGCGATCGATTAATGGGCCACGCAGCCTTGTGAACGTTGGACGGCCATAGATACTTGCTGATGAAATCTCGCAGCAGCTATAAGCTTTCCCAATCAACATTGGTTTGGACGCCTAAACCGTTCAACATGTAAACCACATCTTCCTGTAATGCTACGTTTCTGAAGCTCCTTTTGCATATGGCAGCCGCTAATCCAGCGACTGATGAGTCTACTATGTTTATTGCGCCATCTGTATTTTTTGTATCACTACACACATGTCAGTTAAACCTATCAAAAGGAAGTTTTATAAAGTGACATCTTCTTCATTAGCTTGACTTACTTGGAGAGACACCATAATGTTTGCGCAAGAGCTCTTGCCCGTATGTCATTCGTGGAAGTGAACATGCCAGCTTTTCTGCTGGCACAACTGCGCATTACAGCGTTCAAGCAATCGGAACCACAGTACCTGATTCATTTATAAGAACAGAAGCCTGTAAGATTCAATTAAGGGAATTTCAGAAGAATTGCGCAGTACAAGCAATTACCGAGTGCGCGATTCCTATCGTATCCACCAAGAGAATATCTCAAAGCAGCCCATGTCATAGCAGCTCTTTTACACATGCGCCAGCTTTGAGGGAGGAACCTGCTCCTCTACTGGACTACCGACAGCGCAGAGATACATACCTTAACATTTGGAAAATAACATCCGGACATATTATATTATGACTCAACTATTTCACGTTATCGTGGCGTCAAAGTGACAGGTTTATCTACATACGAACCACACTCAATGGGTCCTATAAGTTTGATAGTAAACAGAAGTTGAGAGAGAAAAAAAGACTATCATAGGGGTCCATAATCATATGTTTACAAACCAGAACTGCAAGAAACATAACCTTTCAAAATAATTGTGTCATAGCGTCCTAGTATTAGTTTATCAAAGGTAACGCATTAAAATTTCCCAAACATAATCTACCAGTTACCAATGTTTGGTTTAATATCCGCATTTAAATGAGAGATGACAAACATGAAACGTTTGAAAGGCGAGAACTTGCGTGGGGCAAATATTTACACTATATTATCAGAGCGCAATATTGGCACATGCCACCTAAAGGAACATATATAATATCGAGAGCAGAAGAAACGTACCCACGGACAGGAACGTGATGTTCCTTTGCAGCAGTTACAACAGCACGATATCTCAATGAATGACTCTCTTCAATGGTACAGTTGATATTTGACAAGGAGAATGACTCAGAAGCCGATGCAAAGATTGCAACTTCCTTAGCACCTGCAGATACAGCCGCTTCAAACCCCTAACAAGAAGCAAGCATTCTATGTTGGTGTTCGAAAATAAGAAACAAGAATTCTTTGGAGATCCTTAAAGGAAAATGTTACAAACACTTTTAGATTCGGAGTAAGAACCGGCAATCGAGCCCCATCTAGAGTATTTACTGCATCCATTACATCCTTTGCATCTGCAAGCTACAAGTCCAAACAGTATAAAAT
The DNA here is from genome assembly GCA_905132765.1 of Moricandia arvensis. Classification (NCBI taxonomy): domain Eukaryota; kingdom Viridiplantae; phylum Streptophyta; class Magnoliopsida; order Brassicales; family Brassicaceae; genus Moricandia; species Moricandia arvensis. The sequence continues at coordinate 8,024 of CAJHQP010004081.1, forward strand.
TCCTGTTCAGTCAAACTAGATTCGCGTAAGCATCATGAATTGTTTCAACATTGCATTCATCCTCTACACAATCAGAAACTTGGAAAATTGTTGTTTCCATTGTTTTTGCCAAGGAGAAGCAATTTAATTTACTTTCACCAAGAACTATAGATTGTAACCAAAGCAAATAACTGGAAACAGTACGAATGTTGCTTCAGTTAGCAAGGCAGACCATAAATGCAAGAAGAGTATTTGTTTGCGAAATGGTAAACTTTTGTTCCACGGTGTCAAAAGGACATCGTTTTACCAGTTCTGTTTTTTTTTTCCAACCCAGGTTCTGGTGGGATGAAAATCCGAACAAATCAAAATGAAGAATAAATTGTTGCATCTTAGAAAAAAACGAACTATCTAGATGCAACTAGATCTACAAAACGAAACTTCCATTTTATTAGAAATTTATAGAAGACTGTCTACAGAAAACAGACATTACAGGATACACAAAACAAATGATAATATGACAGTTAGGAAAATTATAATATATAAACATTAGCATAACAGCATTACCTGGGGAACCCATTTTGGTGATACAAAGCTTGTAGCCTCGACAACTGGCCATCCAGCAGAAAACTAATCTCTGAATAAGTTTCCACCTTTACAGATGTGGGCACTATATTTTTCTCGTTCTGCAGACCATCCCTTGGACCAACTTCAACAATCTTCACAAATTTTGGTACACCTCTAACAAGCTGAATGTCATACAAAAACGGAAGAATAAGAGAAAAATAGCTGTTGGAATTTTCAGCAGAAATTTTAGAAGACGAACCAATTTGAAAGGTAATGTTAAAAACAAATCTTATATAAACACACAAAGAAAAAAAAATAGTACGTAGCCTATGTTTAGGTAAAGGCACACCAAAATATATATATCCAGCATTAAGAAAATTACTTTGTTACTTGAACGTGAGATGACATTCTCATTGCTAAAGGTGTGATACTTATGCTCCTGAAAACTTTTGGATTCCCATAAAGTCCCAGAAACTGTGGAGGGAGTTCCTTCCTGAGAATGAGATACTCCGAAGTAGAAGTTCTCCTTCAGAAACTTTCCGAGTATGCCTTTTCCACGGAAATGACTCTTTACCAAAGCTCTTATCATCATCATCATCACTGTGAGTACAAGAATATAAGATAGCTTCAACTTGCAAGAGACCTGACTCAAACAAATGAACGTAAAAATGCTGAACTCACTTGCAACAGTTAGAGGTGCTGCAATCTCTTCCCTGGATCCAACGGTGTCCCATGCCGACATCATCCCTGGGGCGACAAGCACCGGATGAAAACCTCTGGATCCTGTCAATGGTGTTCATACTTGGCAACTTGTCAAAAGCTAGTGGCTCCTCCAAACTCGACATGGTGACTGGAATATAAGCATGATGCAAATGAGTGTTGTTTGTTAAAGTCTTGCACCATAAAGAATGGGCTCGTCTCACCCCATTCCACTGCATTTTCAGCAATAATTTTGGGGGTTTTTCTGGAGAAAATTGTCAGATCCATTGCTCAAATTATGTTCCAAGAGACAAGAAAATAACAACAAAGTTCTCATTTTTACTCTCTCTCTCTCTCTATATATATATATATATATATTGGTTATCAGTGAGACACTCAAAAGGGATTCTCTCTACTTGGCCGAAATCCATAAATTCAAGAAGAAATACAAGAAAATCGTAACAGCCCTAACAATCATTAATCTTTGTGAATCAATACAATAGGGGGAAGAGAGAGAGGCAGAGATTTACCGGAGAGAAGAGGGATTGATTCCTCCCAATGGATTCGATTGACGTGAAGAAGATGAAAGTGAAATAAAGTAGGAGCGTTCGATTTGGGGAGAAGGACGCGGCAACTTTATCTCCTCTAATTCTGGTTGGGAAGGTCCCTCTACCTAAACATTAATTTTAGACCTCAATAAATAAACTGTTTTTTTCTTTCTTTCCCACTCTTCTTTACTGATTGGACTACAAATTTTAGATAGAGTTTCTCTCAATTTTATTATGATATATATGGTGGAGGTTTGTTCGAATTGACATCGGAACAAAATTCTAAATAACTGGAATATAATGAATGTTTTTTTTGGTCGACGATCAAGTTTTTCAATTAAGATTGGGGCCAATACATATAGGCCTAAGCCTAAAACAAAACAAAAAACAAACATGCGAGGATATGGAGATATGTTTCACCCCCTCATCCTTGCCACATGTAGGAGACATGCATCTTGAAGAAAGTTGTGGAACAACATCTTCATCAATCTACGTCGTCTAATTCATGTCTTGGTATCATTGACCTAATCTCAGGTTGATTCACCTCTGTTGCTTTGCATTTTCACTCAGTATTTCAACCTTGTTGCTAGGAAAATTTGATCCCTCTTCCCCTTTAACCACAGCGAAAATATTGCACACCAATTGACGGTGATAGGTAACCGCGATATTACTCCTTACGGACAAGAGAGTTTTATCAAGAAGATGAAAGAAAATGATAGATAATGATAAAATCGGTCAGATGCCTTTAGAGCCGATCAACAAATGATCGGACTTTAAACAATCTTTATCAAGAAGAATATAAGACAAACAAAATGAAACTCGGTAAAGGCTTGAACTTTAATGAATCAACTATAATTGGAGAAATAAGAGGAGATTCATGAAACCCGATCCGATTAACTTTAAGAAACATTGCAAAATTTGTCGAAACGAAAAAAATACGATAATGCGGAAGAGAAAGCAATGAAAGAGATCGAAAATATTTTACAAAATCAAAATATCCAGCTCAAATTGGAAAGAAATACGATACACCAGAATCTCTCTCTCTCCTCTCTCTCTCTCTCTCTCTCTCTCTCTCTCTCTCTCTCTCTCCCTCTCTCTCTTCTTCTCTCTCTCTCTCCTCTCTCTCTCTCTCACAGTAATCCTAAGTACTTTTGTGTAATGCAGCAGGTCAGAAGATAGATGCACAGGGGGATGTGATCGCTAAGGCATATGCTGCTACTGGGGATGATAAAGTTCTTTGACAGAGAACGTTAGCAAAATGGATCATGCCTAGTTAGTTCTATGTTAACATGTCTACGATTCGACCTCCATAAATATAGATAAGACATGCATATTTCTCTCATGTGGGTCAGCACCCTTTTCATAGCCACCCTCATGAAGATCCCATATACCATATTGAAACACTGGAATATTTTGTATCTGGCATCCATGAGCATGAAGGAACCAAAGACTACATCTTCTGGCAAGTTGTTCAAATATTATCTTTCTGAGAATGCGGTTGATGGATGTACGTCTACCACCAAGATCTCTCACTACCTGGAATGATATCAAGACTAGCGTTTCTGACTGATTTTTTTATGCAAGGTCTGAGGAGCTAATGAAGAAATTTAGGGCATTCTCTTAGAGACCTACTAAAGGGTTCAGAAGCTCTTGGGACGGGTTTAAGGAAATACCGAAGAGATTGTCCACATCATGGTTTCCACGGAGGTTCAACTTTTTGCAAATATTCATTAGGGGTATTCATTTGTGTTATATGTTGATGTTGGATGGTGAAATCAAAGGAAATATCAAGACCCAAGGACTCCAGAAAAATCTAAAGAGATTGATTGAAAACTTGGTGTCTAGCAACGGTACCAAGAATATGGATATGCACATGATGAAATTGGCTCCGATGGTTTGTTGACAAGATCAAGGCAAAATGGTTATGTACATGAAGTCTCGATGGTGGAACATGCTACACAAGACTAAGATAATCACATCACTGAAAGGTTTTTCAGGGCCATATTCAGAGAATGAAATCTATGATTGAACGAGTCTTGGAAATTCAGCAGAAGATGAGTGCATACTTAAAATCTGAAGTTAGATTTTATCCAAAAATAGTTGAATGGAAAATTTGAAGCCTTGGATGCGTAGGTAATGATGCCATACACTCACGTTTTTCAGACTGCAAAATCTGTGAAGAAGCAAGAAGCTCTGGTTAAAGGGAAAGGCGAGGAAAGCAAGAGGCACCATGTTGATGCCATCTTAGATAATGAATTTGGGAAGCAATCGAGCATGAGAAGATGGAAGAAGGTGATGTTCTAGCCGAAAATTCTATGTCTTTTGGCAGCTTGCACTGGTGTCAATTGACACCATCAACTGAGCACCGATCGACACCCCTTGAAGAGTACGTAGGAACAGTGAGAATTCATAGCCACTCAGACTTCACTACACAACACCTGCCTCCTCCCATCCCCTACAGTGTTAAAAGGGACAACGTCGATCGACAACAACACAACGAAATTGATTGACAACAACAAGCGAGCACCGATCGACTGATATGTCTATACCCATTTTCAGACATCAACAAAGCTGAAAATGAACACCAATAAGTAACATGCAGATGCACTAGAACAAGAGTAGTCGATCCCAATTGAAACATATTTTGTTGAGAGTATCAAACGATACACACTCAATTTCATCGATTAACACCATATGGACGAGCATGTACCATTCATGGATAAGCAGGCAACGGAAAAAAAAATTCCAGAGAAGAGAGTGAAATCTAGGAAACCCTATGTTCCCGAACACCTCAGGAGAGAATCTAACAAAGGTGAACTTGATGTGTTTCACAGAGAGTAAAGAGGGTTCCTAAGGGCATGTCTTTCGAGGATGCTTATCATCAGTAAAGTCGTGTTATATATTCTTCAGAGGGAGTAGAGAGACAAATAAGGACATTGATCTGATGTTTAATAAGGTCAACCGTAAACCCAAGAATACACTATAGAAGGAACAAGACCTTATAAAGTTTATGATTCCCTACTGTATACATGACACCAAATTTCTATACGCACTCTGCGATACTGAATATGTGGTCAGCATCATGGCCATAGACGCTGCTGAGGTGTTAAGGTTAAACGTGGAACCTTCTCAAGATAGTTTCAACTTCGTGGATAACTCCAAGGCAAACTCAGCAGGAATGATCAAGAATGTTAATGTAGAGATAAGGGAATGCACTATCCATGTGGACTTTCATGTCGTGGAGACCAAATCAGGATGGAATTTTCTCTTCTTTTTGGAAGAGCCTTCATGGCTACAATGAGGGCAGATTGTGATCTAAAGAAGAAGGGCAATAATATCAAATGCTCTTAATGAGCCAAAAATATTCTCACATACTCTTACTTAATCTCAAATACTCTTATTTTTAATGAAATAAGACAATTTTGATTTTTCTCTTACTTTTCCCTCCAAATCAAATTTCAAATTTTAGATCTCAATAATCAATGTCAAGTTTTACTAAATTATGCTGTTTTACCAAATTCTATAGTTTTACCAAGTTTTACAGTTTTACGGTTTTACAATTTACAAGTTTTGCAGTTTTACCAAGTTGTACTTAAACGACTGTAGAACTTTGTAAAACTAAATACAAATTTTTACTAAGTTTTACCATTATTGAGGTACAACTTGGTAAAAATCTGAATCTAGTTTAACCAAGTTTACAATTTTACATAGTTGTACTTGAACGATTGTATAACTTTGTAAAACTTTGTTTCTAGGTTGATGGTTTACTTTTATATTTTTCATATATTTCTGGAACATGCCAGATCTGTAGAGTGAGATAGACAATATCAAATAATAAAAGAAAAAAAAATTGAAGAAGAACCCTAAATCACGAACATATAACAATAAATCAGAAAAAGAGAAGGAGGCAAGAGGCAGAAAAGGAAGAAGAAGGCGGAGGAGTAAGAGGAGGAAGAGGTGATGGAGGAAGAGGAGAAGGAGTAGACAGAGGAGGAGGAGGAAGATGTGGAGGAAGAAGAGCATGAGTCGGCGGAGGAGAATGAAACGGAGAAAAAGTGGAAGAGGAGAAAAAGGAGAAAGAGAAGAAAAATAATTGAAAAAGAAGATGAAGAGAGAATGAGAGAAACAAACGATAGATCAATAGATCTAAAGGTAGAAGTTGAATTATGAATTCATTAAAAGGTAAATTAGATTTTTAATCTTTTTTGAATTAAAAATAAATGAAAAGAAAATAATTAAAAGGGAGGAGTATATGAAAATATTTTTTTGGATCAGGAGTATTGGAGCAACTGTTTCAAAGAAGAATAAGATGTGTCTGACTACTATTGACGAAACTGTCTTCTATGATCCTTTGGAGAAGAACACAAGCGAGGAGTTTATTCCGTGAATAGAGCTGTCTGGAGATTTAGCACCTACAACTGATTCAAATCGCGAGACTACAGAACTAGCATCAGTGTCGATCGACACTTAGCCATCAGCATCTATTGACACCCTCTGAATTTCAGAGTAGACCAAGAATGAAAAGCCTAAGTCTAGGGGAATGGCAAGAAAGAAGAAATAAAAAGAAGGTAGGTGCAGATTTCTTGTCAGTAGTTCCCTCGCGATGTCATGAGGGTTAGTTGAGTATAGAATGTGTTGCAGACGAGATTTACAGCCCTTTATCAAGTTTAGACTGCTATAGAGTGTGATTCAGATCTGAGAGATATGGGATAAGCTTCTGCAAGAGCTTTTGTCATCATCATCAACAAAATGAGGAAGAGAGACACTAAGACTTGTTTTGGATCAAGTTCTCATTCTCATCTGGACTAAATCAGATCTCTAGAAGTCAAGCTAACGACTGAAAATAAGCGCTGAGTGGGAGACAATCCACTGTTAGGTACAAAAAAAAGATCCAAGGAATATGAGTTGATATATCAGCATCGATCGACGACAACCGGCCGGTGTCGCTCGAAAAAGTATCAGGTGCATCGATCGCCAATTAATTGTGTCGATCGACACTCATATCTGAAGGCAGGTATGACCATTTTTTTTTTGTTAAATTTTTACTTATGATTTATTTTTCCACCAATCTTGGACTGTATAACACTGGGAACAGTGTTGTTTAAGTCTGAGGGAGGTTTACTGATATTGTGTTTTATTTTTATGAGTTTTATTGAGTTTTTATAGAGTAAAAGATTGGGAGCATGATCGTTTTCAATTTTTACTTATTATCTAACCATTCTCTAGAACTATTCTTATATTTAGTAACTGCAGAATGTACTAGAGATACCAAAGTGGATCACCTACCATTCATATCCGCACTTCTAAAAATGTTTGAAGGAACTGAAGCTTGACCTCCAACCTAATTTGACTTTATTTACTTGTCTTAGGGCTTGGCATACACTAGATCGGATTCCTCCTGAAAGTCTGGAAGGTTAAAAGTCTATTTGTTTTTGGTTCCCTTCTCTATCTCTCCCTTCTGCACCTATAAAAGAAAAGGTTGAGAAGATTTTCTGAGATGAATAGGGGTAGGTACATTACAGATGACTCCACTATTCTAATTTAGAAAGATTGATCACTCATTATGGAAGTCAGGGGTAGGTACATTACTAATGACCCTAATATTCGTCTACACTTTGTCAAAAGAAAGAAAAAAAAGATGAACAAGATAAATTGTATCGCATCATTTAGTTATTATATTTACTAAAAAGAAAAGAAAAAGATTCAGAGAAAAAAGAAAGAGGGAATAAAGGGATCAGAGAAGACTGCTGTGTGTTTATATACTTGCATGAGTAAAAGTCCATGTGTCATTTGATCGATACTCTCAAGGTAAAGTCCACACCATTTTAAATGTAAGAAATGAGGTTAGTAGAGGGGCGAGTCAGATAGTATTAGCTAAGTTGATGAAAGAATGGATTTGGTTGCTAAGCTAGGATATGGTATATAAATTACCTATGAGGTTAGCATTTATTCAATGTGTCTGCAACATTGCATATGTGATAGTATTAAGCTATGCAACATTGCATAGGTGATAGTATTAAGCTAAAGATTTTGTGGGTCCCTGCCATTTCAAACCTCTTTTCAGATGGTGATATTCTTTGCTTCAAAACAAGCAAAAGGATAATTTTGGGGGAGTTTGATATACCATGGATTTTACCACTTTTAGGCCATGGTAGATGTGATTTTTAGAAGCTATTATATGTGTTTGGAGTATTTTTTTAGAGTGCTTTGAGGTTCAGGTCCGTTTTCGAGAACTTTGGTGATTTTGGAGCTTTTTTAAGATGCAAAACTGCGCAAACTTGTCAGAAGTTTAGCTATGGATGGAAACCTTCCCACAGTGAGATTAAGCTTCATCTCTTGACATAAGATAGAGTTTGAGTTATCTTTTCAATGCTACTGGTTTGATGTCAAGTTCACGGTTAGATCTAAAATTATATCCATTTTACTGAAGAGTGGTACGTCTGCCTCACGAGAGAAAGTTGTCGAGAAAATGAAGGAATTTCGATCGACGGCATACCCTTGGTGTCGATCGACACTACTTCTAACAAGCATTAACGCTCAATTGATAATGTTTAACTACATTCCTAGACCAGCTGTCGTATGCGCCTAGGTATCTAAGTCCAACATGATTTGGATTTCGTTAATAGATTGCACTCTCGTGCATCTCAATTATCCTATGATTCTAGGTTCAAATAATCGGTGTGTTTGCCTCAGGTTCCCCTTTGTATATCTAATTATGTTAGCTATATTTCTAAACTAATGAATGTAATTTTTTGCAACCACATGCGGATGTGCCCAACCTATTTGCAGAAGCCCAACCATCATCCTTCTCGCTAGGACTAACACATGAAGGGAATGAGGATCCAGAAACTGAAAATGGTGGTGGTGAAGAAGAGATAGTGGACGACGGTGAGGGTGTGATGGAAAATGATTTGACGCTTCAACCACAAATTTTTAGATAGAGAAAGAGGCAAAAAGAGTGCCACCAACTCTGGTTGATGACTATTAGTGTAATACTAGCATACTAAACCGCACCAGGGATGCACAAATGGTGGTATATGGGGGCACAAACCTCCGTGCAAATATTCAGAAGTACACAAAATTGGCCAAAAAATCCAAGTCCTAGTTGTAGTTGTCTCTATACACACATTATTATCCATATATTTTTAAATTTTCTATCTTTTATGTTAACCTCATGTGATGTGAGTAATGTTTTGGACTCGCTATTAGCAATAAGATTTTTTTGACATTTCTGAGCGGAGCTGCTCGTTACCCGCTAAGGTACCGACGCAATCCATTCTAATTTCATTTGTAATGCCACATTTGTGACATCATGGAGCCTCTGTGTTTAAAATTGTATTTTTTTCGACACCAAGTTTGTGTCTTCAATATCAAGGAACTATACAAAGTTATCCAAGCTCCGGACTAAAGAGTCTTATTTTTCACCAAGTTTTTGCTTTAGTCATTTGTGAAGAAGGAAAACAACCCGTTTAAGGCATCCTGTTTCTACGCAAGACCCACCCATATTCTGAAAGCTTAGACCGACCAAAACCTTGATAGAAGATTTTACAAGTGTTTCACTCTTAATCTAGACGAATGGATCAAGAAAAACCCTATGGTTGGCAGAAGCAAAGCTTACTGGAAGCTAGAGATCAGATACGATTGAAAAAAAGAAGAGATAAGGAAGCTTAAATTAGTTTTTGGATCAAGGTCCGTCCGCCGAGAGCAATCATGATCTGATTCCCGAAGATGGAGATATACGTAAGAAGAAGGAAAATCTCGATATTGAATTTCTTAAACCTCTCGAAAGATAGAAATGGTGAGACAATTTTTCTCTTTTTACATGGGTCGTGTTCATTATTGTTACTGCTTTCCTCTTTTATGTGAAGAGTTAATTAGTGGTCCGAGTATTATGGGTTAATTTTGCATATTCCACAAACCGGGTCCGTTGTAAAATAATCCGTGTCCTTCATTTTTTGTTACATGTGACTGTAGTAGCTATATATAAGTTTCTGGTACACAATATCCAGATGATAAAAAATTGTACAGGTTGTATGCGATTTATTCGGATATATACTGCTAAAACCGGATGCATCAATATATGCATGGGTATTTGGGTCCTTGGGTTGGGTTCGGCTCGGGTCTTTTCGGGTCCGGATCCTTCGAATCTTAGATTTGAGGACCCAATAGGTTAAAATTGAATTTGTCGGTTCGGGTCATGTCAGGTCAGTTTGGGTCTAATTGTCTATGAACCTCTAATATTCACTATTTTCGGTTCCTACAGGTTTTGGGTCAATTCAGGTATTAGGACCCGAAAAATACCCGAAAACCCAAAAGTTACCCGAAAATATTCAAATTCCAAAATTGTTACCTAAAATTTGACCTACGAAAAAATTCCCAAAATTTTTATCCAATTTCCTGAATTATATTTTTGAAAAACCTTTTTTTTTCCAAAACCCAAACTATACCCAAAAACCCGAACCTGAAACTTAAAAAAAAATATCTAATACAAAAAAAATACTAAAACATCCACATATACCTAATATATACTAGATGTTTTGGATACTTTATCTCGTCGGATCTCGGGTTTGGGTCGGATCGGTTCAAATACCCGCGGGTCCTCCACAACAAGACCCAATGGGGTAAAATGGCATTACTCGTACCCGACCTGAACTGGGCTTTTTTTGTCGGTTCCGGTTCGAGTTTTTGGGTCTGGGTGAAATACCCATGCCTATTTATATCTATTACACCGCCAAAACCTATTTCTAGTTTATAAAGCATAATACTACACATATGTTTTCTTTTGTTGTTGCTATTCCAGCCATAGCTACCACCTCTATTTGCGAACACCATTTTCAGTGGTCAATTCCCTTTGTTCAACTTAAGTTACTTAGATACACATTTTGCAGGTTTGACGTTATGCCCATATGCCTTGCAGCGAATGCAGATGATCGTGTGCCATGTTGTCTTCAACTATGCAAACCAATCGTTCTATTATGTTAATAGATGACGGACGTAAATGGTATAGTTAGCTATTACTTTGAAAAATGGTTATAATCATTACCTCGCCTCTCGACAAGAATTGCTTCTTACGTGACCATGGTGGGCGGTGACTAGTTGGTGGGAACATGGTCATTTTTAGACAGACTAGAAGTTAAACATGATATGCTTACACCTTGTACAACTGGTGAAATTCTCCCAGCATATGCTACATAGAGTGATTTGGTGTTGTATTCCACCGCCAATAAGGAACAAACCCTTATGTTACAGTGTATGGCTGCCACAATAACGTGAGAGCATGGTATCTTCAACATTTGGAATTCAAAGTAATTGCAGCTCTTGTTTCCCAGATCAATATGATAGGAACTTCCTTCTTTGGTGTGAACTTCAAACTCTTTATCAGCTATTTAATTGACATTATAGCCCCCACATGACTCAAAATTTCTGGCCACAATCTCCATTACTCGTGGTGTCAGGCTGTCAGAATTTCCTATCCGAAAATTGTGTCTTGCTGCAAACCAGCTCATAAGCTTCGCCCTGATGTATTCAACCAATGGAAATATCGGATTTCACTTGCTTCACGGAGAACATCATTCCAAGATTCTGCTATGTTACTGGTCATTATGTTGTATCTCAGACCCGTAAAATATGCTCAAACTCAATTCCTGTCAAATACTTGGCACATGAAGCATTTAGCTTTTGAATCTTGCTGAAAACTTTGTAAAAGTATGCCAGCCGGTAAGCCCTTGTTCTTTGGCCACTAGGAACCCAAAAATTTTATCCTCAAAATATGTTCATATATTTCTCTTCAGATGTAGCACACAAGCGCAATGATTTGCATTCAGATAAATATGTTTCTGAAAGACAAGGACATTATGTGTTGATTAGTCGGTTGATTAAACAAATAATGGTTATTGATTAATGTATTTGTTAATATTTAATAGTAAATATCTAATAATACTTTCTATTCCAGCTATTTTTATGTTTATCCATAACCATCAACAATGTTTTTATATGTCACAAGATATTAAAAACATGTGCACAACCTTAGTGGTCGTAGATCACTAACCTTTGCTAGACCATAGTATATAAAGGAGTGTCTATCACACATGAAAACAATGTTATTATTGTTGGGTATGAATGATCCAGTTTATTAAGGAACCACTCCCACTCTCTATGATTATTTCCCTCAACAATGGCTATGGCAAGGGGAAATATTTAGTAGTTTCCATCTTGAGTTTATGCACGTAATAGGGGGCCAGAATACTTCCCCCGCAAATGTGCTTCGTCGACGACCACCACTTTTCGTATGTGTCAATATCGTACTATCGACGATCCCATTGCCATGAACATGTATTTGAACCGTTCCCCAAATTTTTCTACTTGTTCAATATGGACCTCAAAAAGTGTCCCTGGGTTGGCAGTCACAATTGGTCCAAGTAAGCATGGAGTACGTTGTAAGAAGCACTTGATGTCCCCTTCGCATAGTCAAGTGCAACTTCACGTGAGCGCCAAACATTCCAGTAGGATATATGTACATCATTATCACCTTGCATCATCTATCTGATCGCACCCGACCTTGGAACCCCTTTAGTACACACAAACCTAGTCCGCATCATCTCGCGAATCATGGTAAGTTTCTTGACTCTGGTATCCCAACCTATCATCTATGGAGTAATTATGAGTTGCCACCAGATTCATAAATTCAAACATGTTTGTATCCTTTAGCTTAACTTCATACACCTCCATCCGCAAGTGGTATTAAAGCATTTGATAACCATAACCTCGGGGCATAAGCTACTTTTTCAAAACCAAAATTTATGGTTGATGGCATATAAGGCGATGTGTTTCTTGAAATCCTCACGGTTCTTAAACCTCATATCCTACGTACAGGTTGTTTGTGCCAATAAATTCATCGCCTACATTTACCAAAGAATGTGTTCACATGAGAATTATGTGTCAAATATCCAAAAAAAGTTGTAATATGCGAGAACACAAATTTAAGAAAATACTTAACATAACCGGATAATATCATACATACGTATAATTACAAAATTAGCTCGCTAAAACACATATTAGAGATTGAGATAGATAGTTTTTCCCACACAGCAACCCAAAAAAGACATGTTTAACATCAAAAACTTCGTCGCATCGTTTCGATTAAAAACATTCAAAAAACATAATCCATAACTTAGTTCTTAAAACCCATTGAAACCCTCATCATCTTCTAAAGAAGTATCACCCAAATCAACCATTGGCATCAAATCCTCCCCTGTGAAAGTGCTACCGCATTCTAAAGTGAGATCCAAAGAGGGTCCTTCGGTCTGATTGACTATGTTTTCTTCCAAATTAGTCTGTCCTGCCACATGGGCATGATCCTAATCATCAGTGCTGCTGACACTCAATACCTCTGTATTTTATGGTATGCATAGTATTGGCGCCAAATCCTCCCCTATGAAAGTGCTACCGCATTCCAAAGTGTGATCTAAAGAAGGTCATTTCGTCTGATTGACTAGGTTTTCTTCCAAATTAGTATGTGCTGCCCCATTGGCATGATCCTGATCAGAAGTGTTGCTGACACCTAATCCCTCTGCATTTTATGATATGCATAATATATTAAAATTTCAGGAAGAGACCATGTTTTGTCTATTAGTTAATAATAATATTATAATCACTAAAAGGCATTGAGGTTTTACCATAACCAACTCTGGAGACTATTGGTGATGTTTCCGAGTTCATTAACACATGCTCATTGACAACATAGGTCACTATATCATTCAAAAATTCAGCAGCATCGGTTGATAATCCCGTAGAAGATCCAGTGTCTATCACCAGCTGAGAGGGTGCAACCATTAGGTAGGCTCGTTATCAGTCATGAGACATCAACACATATCTGCAGGGTGTTTCTCGCTGCCATCATATGCTCTTCCTCCATCATGCCTTCCCAGAATCCCGTAGCATAATCCATTCCCCCCATAAGCCTTTGGCATCATCTACATCACTTCATAGGTGTTGTAGTCCTCGCTAGCACCCACAAATATATCTATTGAGAGGTTCATCATATTGTTCATGCCAATTCCCATATGAGAGAACTCCTCACATGTTAACAAGTAGTTAAGATTCTTAGATTTGACATATTGTAAATGATCAAAACACTTAATTATCCTTCTGTTAATCCAGATTTATTTGAATAAAACCAAATAAATAACGAAACAACTTACCAACAAGAGGAATTTGGTGTGCATTTTCCATATTTCCAAAAGGCTACCCCACGGCGTCGAATGTTGATTTGTTAGGCACACCACACTCATCCTCCACCTCAGTGTGTGCCTTGTCTATCTCCACCGCAACACGGCAGATCACCAATAACTCTTGGTCGTTGAAATTTTTTCTCAAGATAGCCCCACTCCATTTTATTTCTCTTTCTCCAAAATTTGCAATCACGGAGACAAATATAAGAGATTTGTAAAGTTCAGGTAAAAATAATATATTTATATTTCTTAAATCTATGAGTTTTTGGGAATATAATCTTGAAAAGAGGATCGGCTCCCCAAAAACTGTTCATTATCGAAAATGAAAAACATGCCACCGACAAAGGAGCTATATCTGCACATAAACTAAAACTCGACGACATCCTGAGGACCGTGAGTGACACAAAGGCAGAGGTTTGCATACCAGTCTCGAAAACTCATCATCAGCTTCGCTAGCACATTTATCGGCGGTGTTCGCTTGCCATCAGAATGAGTATCGATTCCGATAACTGATATAGTGGGGTTATTTCAGCGAGCTCGTACTGGCGCCTCACGACGCTCGTTAGAGATTCCATAGTGTCATCACTACACACCATTATTTTGACACCCAGATCCACCAAATCCCCCTCAAAGATCCATTCACCAATCTGTGTTTTTTTTCAAACACCATGAAGTAACCGCACAAGACGACCTAGATTCATCTGCAGTCACTATATAAAAATTATTTAATCTTTATAAAAAATAGTATCTTGTGAGACATTAATGGAGATGAACCGAAAAGAAGTATGAAGCTTGACCACATTAATGAGGTCATTACGTTTCCTTACTAACATTTCACCAGATCTGAGAGAAAATAAACAATAGTTATATGTGGTTCCTGAGAAACGGTAACGATGAAGATATGTTTTGTTGATTCAAAGGATCTTCGGGTTGACTCTTAAATAACCAGGGATAACTACAAATGAAGACATATATGCAAAAAGATCTCCACAGTATAAGTTATATCGACATTTAGTGTTGCAAGGTATTCTACTATAAGCTTCATCTTCAGATACATTCTGACAAACGAATCCGCCACGCTTTACCCTATAATCTCTTCCTTACAAGTGTCAAAGTTAGCTTTGGAATTTTACATACTTAAGTACACCCACTCGCCTAATTTCTTGATCTTTTGCACACTCACCAAATTATTTCCTCTTCCATGTATATACAATTAATTAACTCATAATTATATTACTCATAATTTTAGATTTTTTATTTTAATCTTAAAACAAATAATTTAAGTTTAAAACATCAATATCTCATATACAAAAAAAAAATTATAAAAAAAACAATATTTGTGTACAAGGGAATAGTGATTAATGAAGAGTACGATAATTTAGAATACTTAGAATTGAAATTTTAGAAATGTGGTTAAATACAAAATAAATTTAGATTTTTAGAAATGTGGTTAAATACAAAATATACAAATTCACTTTTACAAAATTTCTGGTGTGATATTATGTGTCGTAAAATTATATATAAATGATGTAGTACTGTTAGTATAACAATTCTTATAATTTATAATAATAATAATAATAATAATAATAATAATAATAATAAAATAATTTAGAATTGAAATTAAATCTTTGAGTATACTAACTAAAAATTATTTATCATCAGTGTGATTTATAATTTACTAGATTATATCAATATTAATACAAACTATAATTTTCTATATTGTAATGCAAAGTTTTCGCAAATTTTTCAAATTTTAAAATATTCACTAAAAAATATTAATTTACTTTGTATGTTACATTTAAAAGTGTTGATAATTTCAAATACCTACATTTAACTTTAGAAATTTCAATTTATATATATATATATATATATATATATATATATATCATTTTACTATTTCAATTTTTTTTATTTATAAAGGAAACTACTTTTTTATTTATTTTTATATAAGTCTTTCTCCCATCAAAATCTTTATCAACTAATTCAAATATATCAAGATCTTATTCTATAAGATTCCACAAATTAAAATGATTTAAGCCTTTCGGAATTAATAATAATAGCTATTAAACTTTTCAGAATTTATAATTATAGTGACTTGTTAAATCAAAACTCTGACTATGTGTTGTGATTATCCCCAACGAAAATATATTGGCCAAAATGACTTTATAGTTGGTCAATTTAGCCAACATATGCAACCATATGTGTATGTTCTACCTAATCCTGACTGAACTTTTAATTATTCTGATTCAATTTATTACATAAATAATATTTATAATTAGAAACTATTATTCCTTGTAGTGTAATCAAATGCTCTCTTAGCAAAGAAAAAGTTATTATAAAAAAAAGACATTAGTCCTCCTAGTTATTCTTAAATGCTTCGAAAATAACTTTATGAAAATCATTTTTTCATGTCTACTTATGCTTAATTCAACTTATTTACAAATGTTTTTAAATGAGATAACAAAACTTTGATGGGACATCTGAAATAGAGGATGTAGTGTTAGGTTTTATGGACAAAACAGACAAAATCAAAAGAGATAGAATTTGGCTTATGCGTAATACAAAATTTTAACGATCCTTTATTAGCAAAATTCAAATCAAAATTTTTAAAAACTGGCAAATACTATTAAAAATAAATCATTTATAGATGTACAGTTCATTTTTTCCTCATCGTATGCTACAAAAAAAAACCATGATAGAAAGATCTCAATATTAGAGACGGTCTGACTCAATATAACAGTGGACCTAGTACAGATTTTATTGTTATACATGGGTATTATTAATTATTTGTAAAAATGGCCATAATTTTTTGGAAAAAAACCTTAAATCTCCTATTAAAATTTTGCAGAAATAAATGGGACCTACCCAAATGGATCATGGATCTAAAGTTAAATTATAAATTTAGTATGATGACCTATGGATCTCAGAGATTAGCAGAAATTTTAATTTATATCTATACCCATGTATTTCAGTTACCAAACATTCTAAATGCTAATCTCTTTAGTGTGACTCGGAGCTGGAGTCCTTGCATGAGATTGATATCACAGCTACTAGGATCTGTTCAAAAATAACTTTTCAAGGTCACGCAGGTATTTAGTTTCAGTAAAGAGAGAAAAAATCAAATCATAATCACGAATTGGATAATCAAAAAAAAAAAAAAGAGATAATGTTAGTTGCCAACAGTTCTTCACCGACCGGTGTGAATTATCTTCAAAGCATCCTCAATGTAAATGCAAACTTTCAAACACTTACTTGACTAATCAAGTTTACCAAATGTATGCACCTATAAAAATATAAAATAACAATGCAAGAAAACTACTACAAATGTGATGCTTTTTCTTATTTTATTTAAGAGTAATCTCAAATATAACCCCTTCCAAGTTTCCCACGGTACATCGAGTCCCAGGAACTTCATTCATCAGCATCCCGTGCTGAGAGCCTTGCCTCAAGATCGCTGAGTCCATCCTGAAACGGTGTTCAATTTAGTTTTACTTTGTGGAACAAATGAAAATCGATAACGTTGTGGCTAACAGGCTTACTGTCTAGCCCGTGACACGTATGCTAGTATGAACTTGCAATTTCCATGTCCTCTGATGCATAGAAGCTGCTCTACACTGTCAAATAGCAACGGCACACTAGATTGCTGAAAGCTTAAGAATTGTCAAGGCTACATTTTTCAAATCATATAGGAGTGCCCCAAATTGAACCAAAACCGAACCATACAGAAGATTAACAGTTAACCGAACACAAGGATATAGATATCAGCTCCAAGAATAAGATCAAAGCCGTTACTGTGTTTCTGTAAAATTTCACCAAGATGATCACTGTTTCCCCATTCTAGCTTTGCAGCCTCTAATTCTGTAGATAGAAATGCGAAACACATCAATAGCATGTAAAAGATTGAGAATCAATAGCAAAGTTGATTTCTTTCTCACCAGCTGAGGGGTTTGGACCGCTAGAATGTTCATGAAGCTCGATGTTTTCTTCAGTATCTGAAAAGTTGGTTTAAAAGACATGATTACGTTCAACCAATGGTGAAATATTCTCACAGAAAATATTTAGCAAAGCGACGTTACCTTGAGCACTTCATCGTTGTGGTCAGTAAAAACAACTTTACGGCAAAATTTGCTACAGAGGACTCCAGTTATACCTGTATTATAACCAGATCAACGACTATATATGGAATTCAAACAAATTTTTTTTTAAAAAAACCTCTACCCTTTGGGAGAACATACAGTATGTCATCAAAGACCAAATTTTCCAAGGAAATACAAGAAAATATTTCTATCACGGATTGTTGGTGTTTACTATATCGAACATTCCTAACTGAGATTTGAAGGCACGTGCACAGGAGGTGATCTGCCAGAAACTACAAGGGACAAAAAAAAGAAAGAGGACTTACCAACGCCAGATCCAAACTCCAAGACTGAACATCCCTGGAGAATGTGAGCATTTTCTGAGAGATAACCGTTCATAAGCATAGCACCAGGCCAAACCAGTTGCCCTGTTAAATCAAAATCAGCTGCCCAAGATAACGTTAAAAGAAGAGATCATGTTCACAACAACAAAGCTGATTGACATATGAAATGAAAACTCACTTGAAGCTGATTGGAGACAGTAGAGCTCAAGAACGTTGGACCCAAACGTAAACGTCGTCAACTGATAACTGCATCCATAATAAATTTCTACTAAGCAAACAAAACACTTAAGTTAATCAAAACCAAACAGTTTCATTTTTTTTTGTTTCGGTAAGAATTACTCATCGTTGACGAAGAAGGACTCGTCTAAGCAAACTATATCGTCCTCTTCTTCTCTCCCTTTCTCAATTTCGCTGCCCATCTTTGGCTGTTTTCAGTTTCTTAGATTGGATCCCAAATAACTCGTCCATAAATTCGAACAACAAGTGGCTAACTATGCAAAGATGAGAGCTAAGAAAATTGGCAAGCAAGGTACATAAAAGAGAAGCGGAAGGCGACGCAACAATGGCTAAAGCTTGCGGCGCGGCAACAATGGCTAAAGCTTGCGGCGCGGCGGTGGAAACAGAGAAAGGTGTGATTAATTAGAGAGCATGCTCATCGTTTTTGGGGGTTATTTTCCTTTCATATAAACCGGTTGTCGACCCAAACCACTAATTTTGATTTAAACCATATTCGACTCGACTCGACTCGACTCAACCCTAGATGAGCACTGCAGGATTCTTATATGAACTATTGATATTTTTTGTCAAACATATTCTCTCATTAAAAGCCCAGTGGGCCAGCATATGGGGATAGAATGATAAAACCAAAAATTACGATTCCAGAAGTGGGCTATCTTCATAAGGTCGCTCCGATCATAGCCCCTTATTACTTGCCTAATATAGGATCAAAGGAAGAACTGGCCGGTCTTTAAATAAGATCAAATGCTCTTTTTTAAGAAGGGTTTTAAAGAAGAGATTGCAAACAGCCGGAGAGAAGCAATAGATAGACGAGGCTTAAAGGTCATGGATTTAATCAAAGATTGCAGAAAAGCCATATCGAGTTAGAAGAGGAGAAATAGACCAAACTCTACAATTATAATTAGAGAGCTCCACCATAAGATCGATCTGATTACCAAGAGTAGTCCACTAAATATTCAAGAGCTAAACAAGTTAAGGAGGGAGCTGAACCATGAATATCGCAATGAGGAACTCTTCTGGAAAATGAAAAGCTTAATTCTTTGGTTGAGTAAGAGAGATCAAAATACAAGATTTTATCACACAACTAACAAGAATAGACTGGCCAAACAATATGATCAAAATCTTATTGATGATCATGACAAATAATGGCTGGATGAGAAGGACTGGGAAGAGTAGCAGAAGATTATTTCAAGAAACTTTTCACCTCAGAAGACGTTGGAATTACGTAGAGGATGATGAGGTGGGGTCCGAGAAGTACCCAAGTGTTTCCAAAGAGAAAAATGAGATGTTATTGGTGGTTGTTACCCGTGATGAGGTGCGTAGAGCTGTATCAGACATAAACCCTCATAAATGCCATGGTCCCGATGAAATGAATGCCTTCTTCTTCCACCAGTTTTGGGATTCTGTCGGAAAAGACCTCTGGAATATGGTAAACTCTTTCTTCAGAACAGGTCAGCTGGAAAATGAGATTAACAAGACCAACATCTGTCTGACTCCGAAGAAGCTGGGAGCAAATAAGATGCATAAATTTCGACCTATTAGCCTCAGTAATGTTGTCTATTAAATTATTGCAATTTTTTTTTGGCAAAAAGCTTAAGAAAGTGCTTCCCCATCTCATTTCTGAAACTCGGGCGGCTTTTGTCCATGATCGAATCATCCATTATAATATCCCAATTGCCCATGAAATGCTCCATGCTCTTAAATCCAAGAACAAGTGCTCTAAGGAGTACATTGCCTATTAAAATTGATATATCAAAAGCCTTTGTAGGGTGGAATGGAGCTTCTTGGAGAGAGCATTCAAGGTACTTGGATTTGCGGATGAGTGAACCAAATTAATTATGAAATGTATCTCAATTGTTTCATATCAAGTCCTCATCAATGGCCATGCTTACGGAAGCATTATCCCTCTCGTAGTATCAGAGAGGGTGATCCATTGTCCCCATATCTGTTCATTATTTGCATTGAAATGCTGGTGAGAATGTTGAAGGCTGAAGGGATAAAAATATCACTAGTCTGAAGGTTGTTAGAAAAGCTCCCTCGACCTCTCATCTTTTCTTTGCTGATGATAGTATGTTCTATTGCAAGGAAAATAATGATGAGATTGAACAACTGATGGGCATCCTAAAGAAATACAGTTTGACTTCATGGCAAAAGATCAATTATCAAATATCCAGTGTGTATTTCAGAAACAAAATTCCTGAACATAAAAGAGAAGACATAAAGCAGAATACATAAAATTTTCAAGATGGCGGAGGGGTATCTATTTAGGATTGCCAGAAACTTTTGGAGAATCAAAAGTTAACATGCTCAGCTTCCTGAAGGAGAGGTTGCAACTGAGATTTTGGCTGGCAAAACATTTTCCTATCTCCTGCTGGTAAAGAAGTCCTACTTAAAGCTATTGCAATGGCACTACCAAATTTCCCTATGTCATGTTTCTGCTAAGGTCCCTCTTCAAAGCCAAAGAGATTGTAAACAACACAAGTACTCAAGAGATTTGTTGGTAGATAAGTCTACCTTTTCTGGGTTTTTCATTAGCTTAAATAAGAAAACAAATGGAGTCATGGCTCCTTACAATACGTGAACGAGGGAAAGTGGAAGTACTCAACTTCCTACAAAACAGGAATGCAACAAAGTGGAGAACTATCTCCTCAAGACTAGGTCTTTTATTGAATAAGAAATAACCAAACGAAATACTCCTTGCTTAGTCCACGTATCTTCTTGTAGGGATCTTTGCTCTAGTTGACTTACGTAGGACCATCTTGTCAACTCTGTTCTCAACTCCACCGTGTGCTATCCTATCAACACTCCCGCGGTCCAAAAGAACCTTGTCCTCAAGGTTCGAGACAAAGAAAGGAAAGCTCGCCACTAGTTGATCATATTCCTCCCAAGTTGCTTCATCAATCGGCATGTTCTTCCACTTAATCAATGCTTCACGAACCTCCTTAGAACCATGTTGAACTCGGCGCACAGACAATACTTCAGCTGGTTCCAAGTGAAAAAACCCATCAGCTCTCAGCGGAGGTAACTCCACTGACGACGGCTCATCATCACCAAGTCGCTTCTTCAACAATGAACATGAAAGACAGGATGTATCCTGGCTCCTTCGGGTAACTTAAGGCGATAGGCTACCTGTCCAATACGCTTCTCTATCTGAAAAGGACCAAAGTACCTGTTAGATAACTTCTGTGAAGATCGCTTGAAAACTGTTTTCTGCCGGTACGGTTGCAGACGCAAGAACACCCACTCTCCTTCTGTGAACTCGACATCTCTTCTCTTACGGTCGGCTAACTGTTTCATGCGGTTATTGGCTGACGCCAAGTGCGACTTCAGGTCCGTGAGGAGCTCGTCTCGAGCTTGCAGCTGTTCATCAATTTCTTCCACTAAAGAAGAACCGAGCTCATACCTTGGCATCAGCGGAGGTTTGCGACCATACAAAGCTTCAAAAGGGCTCATCCCAGTAGAGACATGGAAGGTGGTATTATACCAGTACTCAGCCCACGGTAGGAAGGCACTCCAATGTTTAGGCCGGCTCTGGACAAAGCACCGCAAATACTGTTCAATACAGCGATTGGACCACCTCCGTCTGACCATCGGACTGGGGGTGATAGGCTGTTGATCTTTGCAGTTTGGTGCCAGACAATTTCCACAACTCAGACCAGAAATTGCTGAGAAAAATGGCATCGCGATCACTGAGGATTGATCTTGGGATTCCATGAAGTCGCACCACCATGTCCACGAAGTGCTTAGCAACCTGAGATGCTGTATATGGGGTGAGTGAGAGGCAAAAGATGTGCAGACTTACTAAGGCGATCGACCACAACCAAGATCGATGAGTGTCCATTGGAGCGCGGCAAGCCATCAACAAAATCAAGCGATATATCTTCCCAGACTTGATCGGGCACTGGTAGTGGCTGCAAGATTCCAGCAGGCGACATGGTCTGTGTTTTAGCTCGTTGGCAAGTATCACAGTTGGATACATACTCCAAAACGACGCGATGCATTGATGGCCAATAAAACTGGCGAGATAAGCGCTTGAAGGTTCGTAGAATCCCAGAATGGCCTCCCATAGTTGTGTTGTGATGCTCGTAGAGGAGCTGTTTGACGAGATGTGATGTTGGAGGAATGACTATGCGATTGTTGTAGCACAATAATCCATCCTTCCAAGCGTATGGCTTCCCTGGGTTTGCTGTTGCTGCCTTTCCAATACGAAGCATGTAAGGATCAACTTGAGCAAGTTGGCGCAGTTCATCCCAAATCGTGACTGAAGGTGCCGAAATAGTGTTGAGGACAGGACTATCTGGTAGTCGTGATAATGCATCTGCCGCTGCATTAGCTTTTCCCGGTTTATAGACAATCTCATAGTCATAGCCCACCAGCTTTCCCATCCATTTTTGTTGTTCTGGGGTGAGGATACGTTGCTCCAGAGGATAACGCAGGCTGCGCTGATCGGTTTGAATGATGAATTTGCGGCCAAGGATGTATGGTCTCCATGTACGTATGGCGATAATGATGGCTAGCATTTCTCGAGCATAGGTTGACCAACTCTTCTTCGCCACACCTAATGATCTGCTCATAAAAGCAATTGGTTGATCATTTTGAGAAAGAATAGCTCCAATACCTTCGCCTGATGCATCTGTCTGAATGACAAAGGATTTGGTAAAATCTGGTAAAGCCAATGTAGGCGTTGTTGTCATAGCCGCCTTAAGAGCACAGAAAGCTTGGTCCGCCTCATAATCCCAAGTAAACTGGCCTCGTCGCAGTCTGTTTGTCAAGGGACGCGCAATAATCCCATAGTCTTTGACGAACTTGCGGTAGTAGCCGGTTAAGCCCAAGAATCCACGAAGCTCCATGATGTTTGTTGGAGCAGACCAGTCGAGCATGGTTTGAACCTTCGATTGATCCACCTTTACACCTCGGCTAGAGATAATATGGCCCAAGTATTCTAATTCTTCTCTGCCAAAGTCACATTTTTTGAATTTCACAGCAAGTTTGTGTTCACGCAAGAGTTGAAATACCCCACGTACATGCCGTAAATGAGACTCCCAATCTGGGCTGTAGATCAAAATGTCGTCGAAGAAGACGAGGACCGACTTGCGCATTAATGGCCGAAAGATAGAGTTCATGAGCGCTTGGAAAGTAGATGGTGCGTTGCACAAGCCGAACGGCATGACCATATACTCGTAATGTCCGTTGTGTGTCCGGAAAGCGGTCTTAGCGATGTCGTTGGGATGCATGCGAACTTGATGATACCCAGCAGTAAGATCAAGCTTGGTGAAGTAAGTGGCTCCGTGAAGCTCATCCAACATGTCCTCGACTGTAGGGATTGGGAAGCGATCCTTGATGGTTGCAGCATTAAGAGCACGATAGTCAGTACAAAAGCGCCAGGTTCCATCTTTTTTCTTGACCAGAAGAACCGGTGATGAGAATGGACTGGAGCTCGTGCGGACGATTCCTGATTTCAGCATATCTTCCACTTGTCTCTCGATCTCCTCTTTCTGAAAGTATTCGTATCGGTACGGCCGCACATTCACAGGATCGGTTCCGTCCTTGAGAGTGATCGTGTGCTCAATCTCGCGGTGTGGTGGTAAACCAGTCGGGGTCTGAAACAAGTCGTCGAAGTCCTGAATCAGTGCTTTGAGATCGTCTGATATCTGGGAAATCGGCGTCTCGGTGTCGGAGAGACAGAGAGCATACAGAAGATGGCCTTGACGGGCTTCTTTGATGATTTCTTGTGGCCAATTGCGTGGATGGTTGCAGCCTGGACCCCTTGGAGAAGATGGGCTTGGTCATCCCACATGATCTGCATAGATTGGGCCTTCCAATCACAAATAGTTGGGCCTAAGGTTTCCAACCACTTAACTCCTAAAACAATGTCCGAGGCCTGCTAAGGAAGGACATGTAGGGTTATCATGAAAGACGCCGTCCCAATCCTCATCGTTACTGCTTCATATCTCTGGTTACACTTCAGCGGAGTTCCGTTGGCCACCCGGACCGTGAAGGGCGTCGTGTGTGTCGCTGACAAGTGTAATCGCTGTGCTGCCTTTTCACTAATGAAGTTATGTGTGGAGCCGCTGTCTACAAGAGCGAGCAAATGTTGCTGTTCTATCTTGGTGTGGAGGCGAAGAGTTGATGGTGTATCCCATCCCGTCAAAGCGTGCAATGAGATCTCTGGTTGCTGTTCTTCCTCGTTTGATCCTCATCGCTGCTATCATCATCTTGTGCACTCTCCATGATGAACAATTGGGGTTGGCTTACATTTGTGACCCGGAGCGAATTTTTCATCGCAGCTAAAGCACAATCCCAAACTTCGTTTCCTCTTCATCTCTTCCCATGTTAATTTTCGCGGCTCTGTTGGTGATTTCTCACTTCTGTGGCACCTGATTATTTGGAGCCGATGAACTGGATGGATACTGTCGGGAATTATTCCAACGTTTCTCCTTCTGTAGTTGATCGTCCCGCAATCGTGCCAGATTGATGATCTCTGTCAAGGTTTTGGGCTTGAATATGCGCTATAGCATTGGAGATGTTGGTGTTGAGACCTCCCATGAATGCACCAACCAAGGCTTTCTCCGACCAGCCTTCCACCTTGTTCTGGAGTCGTTCAAACTCCCTCTGATACTCCATCAGTGATCCTTTTTGGCGTATATGTGAAAGAGCTTCGTCAAAGTTTTCGCCGTCCATTGGGCCAAATCGGGTCCACAATTCCGTCTCAAATGTCGCCCATGGAACCTGGTATGGATCGATTCCTCGGGGCTTTGGAAATCGCCTGCCACCATTCATTGGCCTCGTTGGTGAGATGATACGAGGCAAAGCTCACGCGTTGCTCCAGCGGCATCTCATGGTACGCAAAGTATTTCTTCGCCTTGCTCATCCATTCAGTGGGATCTCCGCCAGTGAACTTAGGGAACTCCAGCTTCACATGGCGCGGATTAACTCGAACCGGAGCGAAGGGATTCACCGTTTCCTCCTGAAGAGTGGTGTGTGGTCGTATGTCAGGTTCTCTGTTCTGACGTGGTGCACTGGAGCCACCCTCACGACTATTGGTGACCATCTCTTTGCATTCGTCCTAGAGTTTCCTCTAGAGTCGCTGGAATGAACTCTCAATCCCTCGGAGTCTGTCATCGATCCCAACGGTAAGCTTCTGGAACTCATCTTGCATCATTCCCAGTCCTGCTTCCAGGTCGCTGAGTCTCTCCTTGTTGGTCATGGTCGTATCTTCTCAGGTTTTTAACAAAAAAAAAAAAATTGTGAATTTTTTTGTGGTGATTTAGGTGGAATAGTTTCTGGTGGTGGAGAAAAAGTGAAATGGTGCGTGAAAAGATAATCTGTTCTTGATGGACGTTGATTCACGCGAATGAATGTCGTCGTAAGAACAAACGGGCTCTGATACCAAATTGCTAAGGTCCCTCTTCAAAGCCAAAGAGATTGTAAACAACACAAGTACTCAAGAGATTTGTTGGTAGATAAGTCTACCTTTTTTTGGGTTTTTCATTAGCTTAAATAAGAAAACAAATGGAGTCATGGCTCCTTACAATACGTGAACGAGGGAAAGTGGAAGTACTCAACTTCCTACAAAACAGGAATGCAACAAAGTGGAGAACTATCTCCTCAAGACTAGGTCTTTTATTGAATAAGAAATAACCAAACGAAATACTCCTTGCTTAGTCCACGTATCTTCTTGTAGGGATCTTTGCTCTAGTTGACTTACGTAGGACCATCTTGTCAACTCTGTTCTCAACTCCACCGTGTGCTATCCTATCAGTTTCCTTCTCCCCAAAATAACTTGGCAAGAAATTGAACAAATCTTGGCTGACTTTTGGTGGAGAAACTCAAGGGAATCTAAAGGAATGCACTCGAAAAGTTGGAAGCATTTGTTCAAACCAAAAGATGTCGATGGTCTTGATTTAAAGACATTGAAGCCTTTAATTTAGCAATGTTTGGGAAACATGTTTGGAGAATGCTCACTAAGAAAGACTCACTTGTTGCAAGAGTTTTCAAAGCTCGATACTACCAAAAGACTTCCATTCTAAAGGCCTCACTTGGTTCCCGATCGTCGTACGCTTGGAGAAGCCTTTATGCAGCTAAAAAAAACTGATAAAAGCGGGATCCAGAGCGATAATAGAAAATGGAGAAGACACTCTGATCTAGGAAGATCCTTGGATTGACGATAGACCGGCCATGCCACTTAACTCTCTGAACTGGCTTCATCCCCATTATCAGAATCCAGTGTCTCTATGTGTACGTTTTAAAGATCTCATTGTCCTTAGGGGCAGGGAATGGGACTTTGAATTGTAAATGGAGGCTCTAAATGTTGATGACATGGGAAAATTGAATCAATGTGGCTGGAAGGACCGGAATGTAGAAATGCATATTGTTGGGACTCCTCTAAATCATGACACTACAAAGTTAAATCAGCGTTTTAGGTTGCTTCTAACCTATTTAAGGGTAGAACCTGATCATGAAGTTATCCAACCAGGCTTAGAGGGCATCTTTTAACTGATATGGAAGGTAGACATATGCCCTAAAGTAAAACATTTTCTGTGGAGATGCTTGAGCGATTGTCTGCCTGTTGGAGCTACAATGAGATATAGGTATCTAGCGAGAGATATTCTCTTGATGTCAAGAAAATGATGAGACTCTGAACCATATTTTCTTCACATGTCCCTATGCCCGCCTTATTTGGGCCTTATCTTCGATTCCAGCTCCACATAGTGGCGAATGGACTGAGTCTTTTTACACAAATTTCCATAGGTTATTGTTATTGGCTGTATATGGAAAGAAGGAAGAGGGGTGAAAAAAATAGGACCACGGATTTTGTAGAGATTATGGAAGAGAAAAAACACATATATCTTTAGAGGAGAAGATTTACATGAGTGGTGCTTAGTCAATCGTGCTCTCGAGGATATAGAGGAATGGAACAGAAGAGATAAGTTGGAGGTTAAAGAAACAAATGCAGCTCCAGCAGTAAGAGAAGCAGAAAAATAGGTTCCACCGCCAGATTCATGGCTTAAATGTAATGTTGATGGGGCATGGGATAATAAGAGAGAAAAAAGTGGCATTTGTTGGATCCTATGCAATCATCAAGGGACTGCCATTTGGAGTGGCGCAAGAGGCTTTTTAGATTGAGATCTCTTACTGAGACTGAGGCTGAAGCACTAAGATGGGCAACATTATCTATGGTAAGGCTAAACTACACCAAAGTTGTATTTGAATCTGATTGCAAGAAGCTGGTGCAAACCTTACATGAAGAGTAGAATGGCAAACCGAATATTCAGTCATATACAAATGATTTTCATTTCATGTTAAAGAAAATAGGAGCTCACGAGGTTATCTTCAAGTGTCGAGAAGGAAATAGAGTTGCAGACAGAATTGCAAGGAATGCTATCTTTAGAGAATAATGTTTCATTCTTGTATTTTGTTATGCTTAACTGGATCAAATTCTTTGTTGAGGATGATAAATTATGTGTGAAACTTTGGATAAATGAATTTTATGAATGTTAAGCTAAAAAAAAAGATAATGCACTTGATGCATACAAAAGCTTAACTTGAATAAATTTAATATTTACGTATAAAAATCAAATATTTTTAAAAATAATAAATGATTAACTCAACTATTTGTAAGGTAGAGAAATGTTTTTGAGTTCTAACATCTAACGCAATAATTTCACTAGATATGAGAGGATTAAAATCATATTTTCGCACAAATTGCTATTGATGCAATTCTATGGGAAAAAAAAGATTTTACAGTTCAGTTTCCGGTGCAATTCAATCCATTTCCAAAAAATATACCTGTTAAAAATGAACTTTAACTCTGAACAATGTACCAAAAACTGAACCTAAACCTCAACGATCTACAAACATGATTCTGAGCCATAAGATCTAACAATTCCAGAATAGCTCTTTCAGCCTCAAGTCAAATCTTTCAATCTAGTCACCAGCAAAAACTAAGATCCTACGCCATCATTCAACATCTCCATTCCTATCATATATGATATCTATCACCATTTTATGATCATAAAAATGAAGCAAACATCAGATTTCATGCTAACTTACAGCTCCTTACCAAAAGCAGAGTATTTGATCTCGAAATGGTATTGGAAAGTCTTAAACTAACAAGTTAGCAGTGGTAAGTATGGACTACAAATCAGAATTGTTTGATAAGAAACTAATGAGTTGAGAGTGAGAAACATTAAAATGACTAGCTTTCTAAACAGTAAATCTCAGAGGAGACAAACTCTTGAGGCGTGTACAACAATTTGGAGGTTTTATGAGTTTCACCATATGCCGCAATGAGCAATGCTTCAGCTCGACCATGATCTTTTTTTCTCTTGAGTTGCGAACTAAGCAAAGGAAACAACTCCGATGCAACTCGTCTACTATCATCCTGTAAAACGTTGTTTTCCATTGAGATTGCTTTTACTCATAAAACTTTCCACAATTTAAAATCAATCACCTTTGTGCAGTTTCCACCAGCAAGTTGGAAATGCCTCTTCCACAAGGCTGAAGAAACGGGAACAACCGAAAAGCCTGACGTAACAAGTGTTCCTATCCAAAATCCAAATCCAAAACCTCCGCTATACCAACCCTAAGACATAGAAATCACACAGTCATGTATAAAATAAATACCAAAATCGGAGAAAAAAAGCAACCTGTTTCCCATCTTTAGGAAAGGGAGTTGATTGCTCTATATAAGCCGTACTTCCTGCATTGTGGAACACAAATTGCTTCTAATTTTTAAGCCAAAAAAAAGAAAAAGAAAAAAATAACATTGTGAAACATCTATCTTCTTACCAGAGGGTATATCTAAACTTCGAATCAACTGAACTATTGACTTTGCGTCCAAACGTTTCCGCACTCTTTTTCCAACTAAAACCGGCAGGTGAGGCGTATCAAAGACCTAAATCCAGACACGAATTAGACCAACACCAATTCTGAAATTCCCAAGTGGGTCAGAAGAGACTGACCTGAGCTTCAGAAGAACCCAAGACGTGGTTAATTTTCAAGAGAGCCAATGCACCGGACAAGTCTGGGTCTACCCCAATTACATAACTCGACTCGGTATTCCCCCAGTCACCACTTGTTCTTCTGGTGACGGAAGAGTGAGCGACTCCAACCATTTATCTTTCATCAACGCTGCGTCCATGGCTTTCGTCTTTGTAGGAAGAGCGCTAACCGCGAGACTCTGCCACCGCCGGAACGGAGCAGTGAAAACGACGGCGAGTGAGAAAGGAGAGGTCGGAGCTTAGAGAGGAGACTATACATCGGAGGCTGTGACGGTCGACCGTACGCCGTTGGCATTACAAGAGACTGTACCACAAATTAGATGAGCCCTTTTTGGGTTTGAGGTTATGCTCGCGTCCATTCTTGTATATATAAGAGACTGACTGGACTAGTCTACCGTATGTGGCCTCACGATTTTCCCTGTATTTCGTTTCTAAAGGCCCAAAAGAACTGCTGTCTGCTTCCTGCTATGAAATGCATTGTCTAATTCCGTATTTTCTTTTTGAAGGATAGAAGGGGTTAGTAATTCTAACCATCTGAGTAGTATTAATACTATTATCCAGGTCTATATTTAAGAGAAATTTTTTTGTAGTTTAAGATAAATTTGAATCATTTTATGATTTGACACTCAAATGGTCAAAAAAAATTTAATATGGTTCCGTTGAGTTATGATATTCCTTTTCAATTAAATTATATTAGATAAATGAGTAAATCTTCTTATATATTAATTGAGAAGTCACTTAAGTGATTTCTGTTGATGTGTCGTTTATAGTAGAATTCTCCAATTAATTGTTATAATTTGATTGGTCAATAGTTTTTCATTTTTTTATTATTTAACTAAAGTTTTTAAAAAGAAATTAATCCTAAAATTACCTAATATAATATTTGTTTCCAAACAAACAATTAAATATATTAAATATAAATGAATTAACATAATTTATTTATAGAAATAAATTAAATATACTAGATTACATAATGTAAGTTGATAATATACATATAAAATACATATGATACTACATAAAAAATTATAAAAATGATTTTTTAATATACTTATATTAGTAATAAATACAATAAATCATAGATTTCAGAAACTAATTAATACCTAATAATATTAATTAAACTCACTCATTCCCTATATATATATATATATATATATATATATTCTAAGAATATGTCAAATGAATGCGAAATAATCAAATATATAATTTTAAAAAATTTTAATCATTTTTCAATGACAATGTGATATCATAGATGACTTATCACTTTTAGAAATGATTAAAATATTTTTATATTTTAAAACATAAAAATTATATGGTAAATCATTTAAAATTATATTAATACAAAAAGTTTTATTTAATTCATCTAATAATATATACATATGAGTTAACATTGAAAATAATATTAACTATATATGCTTAAAATAGCGACATTGCGATATTTAATCTTTTATTAGGTAATACAGTCATACATTTTATTTAAAAATATTAAGTATATATGCTCTTTCATCTAATAATATAGGCATACATTTTATTCAACATTTTATTTTGATTTAACAACGGATCTCACATTGATATTAAGTATATGGGAAAATTTCATAAAAATGCTCCAACTAAATTTCACTAAGCTTTTTAATACAGAATTTTTTTCGCTACCAAATTTAATAACCTCATCTAATTATTTTTCTTATTTTAATATCAAAATTTTAAAATACGCCCATTTTAATACCCAAAATTTATTTATTTTAGTTATAAGAATAATAAATTTCAAATGAAACTTAAAACAATCTCTAAAATTTACAAAAAACTCTCAAAAATTCTAATTTTATTGTTTGAAAAATAAAATAAATAATTTTTTTATAATCTTAAATTTTGTGATAAAATTTTAAATTTTGAAAATTTTGAATTTTTTTTTTTTTCTGAAATAGAAAAAAAATTCTTTTGTTTCATTCAAAATTAATTTTAATTTTTTTAAACAATTTAGATAATTTATAACCTTCTTTCCTAAATATTAAAAATAAAATTTTAAAATTTTCATATTTTCGTTTTAGATTTTGGACTGTTTTTTTTTTGAAATTTATCAATATTTTTAAGTAAAATAAATAAATTTTGGGTATTAAAATGAGCTGAATTTTAAAATTAGTATATTAAAATGAGAAAAATAATTAGTTGAGGTATTAAATGGATAGCTAAAAAGTTTAGGTATTATAAATCTTAATGAAATTTACTTGAGATATTTTTAAATAGCGACATTGTGTTATTTAAAATTTTAAAAATTATTTTCTTTTATATATAATTAGTTAATCAGACTTAATTAAAGTATGTATGTTTAAAATTAATTTAAAATAAATAAAAATAATACATTTAAAAGATATCTAGACTATGCTTAGTTTAAAAAAAAAAAATTCTCCGATGAAGAAGTGTTTGATAAAATAGTATGATGATCGG
Source organism: Moricandia arvensis (assembly GCA_905132765.1). Taxonomy (NCBI): domain Eukaryota; kingdom Viridiplantae; phylum Streptophyta; class Magnoliopsida; order Brassicales; family Brassicaceae; genus Moricandia; species Moricandia arvensis. The sequence goes on from CAJHQP010004081.1 coordinate 40,146, forward strand.
AGATAATTTAAGGAATAATTTGTTTACTTAACCCATTTGAGTTTTATGCTAAAAAAGTGTGATTTGTGATTTGACAAAATTATGAGAGAAATTGCTTAAACTACCATTTCCAAATACATATTTTCATGTTTACCTTAATCAAATTTATCTTTACTTTTAGGGAGATAAATCCTACTATATATTATTTAAGAAGTCACTTAAATATTGTTTACTTATTTGTCGTTAATAGGTTAAATTTTAAAAAAAAACAATTATAATTTCATTGATTGTTAACTTTAATTAATTAACTTCTAAAACTAAAAGGTAACTCTAGAATTAATTAATAAAAATTACCAAATAACATAAGAGATATTACAAATAATGATTTATGGTTACTAAATTTAGAATTAGAGAAAGAACATCTATTTTTCTATCAATTTCTTTATTTTTACCAATTATTTATATATAATTAAATAAAAAGCTTTAACAGTTTTATAGAAATGAATTTGATGGTTATGTATTCTTATGTGAAAGAATTCGATTTGTAGGTAAGGAACTATTAGAACTTTTTAAGGTTTTTAAATCTCACACAAAAATGTTTATAAAATATATTCATGGTAAAGGTCACTGATTATACTGGTCCTATTAGAGTTATACAAAAAATAAACACTTTTTTAAAGCTATAGTATTTCCAGCTTTTCACGTGTTAAAATAAATATAAAGTAATTCTACAAAAAAATATCTGAATTAATTATAATATTGTTTTTTTGTAAGAGAAAATTTTTTAATGACTAAGGTTTATGTTGTCGAAATATTTTAAATCTCACTGATCTTCTATAAAATTATAATAAAATTTCTGATTATCCAACTATTTGAAACTAAAAATTAAAATTTAATTTTTTTAATTATTATTTAAAAACTATAACAGTTTAAACATAATATATAATTGTTGATATAATATAACTACCCGCAAAATTGCGGGCAGACACCTAGTGTCCTTTAAAGTTAAGAACTTTAAGTTACTTACATATTTACTTAGCCAAATCTAAATCTAAATCCATATAACTAAATTCGGCCCAAAACTATTAAATTTTTATAAATATTCAATTTTTATTGGGATGACAGACTATTCCCCCTATGTAACACATTACAAGCCTGTCTATTCCCACCTATATTTTTTACTTCATGACATACCGCCCAAATATATGAATTCTCTTCATATCTCCCCCTAATCTATTTAGTCATGTCCAACCCCCCCCCCCCCCCCCCCCCCCCCATTCCCAAAACTATTAATTTTTTATAAATATTCAAATTTTATTGGGATGACAGACTAAATAAAAGTGTTGAGACAAAACATGAAATAGAGAGGAAAGATGATGAAGCAGTTTATGATAGTGAGTTTGAGTATGAGGAGAACACCAAGTCTGGAAAACGAGGTAACATGGATGAAGATACTTTGGGTCGATATTTGTTTGAGATTGAGGAATCAGTAGATGACTTTGAGGATAAAATACCGACTGAAAGAAACGAGATTCTAGATAGTTTGGATGATGATTTTGAGGATGAAATTGATTTGTGTGATAAGCGGATGAGAAACATAAAACATGATAAATTAACTTTGGGAAGTAGTTACTACACGATGTATGAGTTTAAAGATGTTGTGTTAAGAGTATGCTTTGACTAAGATAATGAACATAAAGCAAGATGGCTGGGATACGACAAAAGTCTCATTTGTGTGTGGCATTAAATGTAAGTGGAGTCTTTATTGCTGGTATTATAAGGATAGTCAGAAATGGTTACTAAAGACGAAGTACAAGTACCATAGTTGCTCACCTGATGGGAAATGCAAGCTTTTGAAGAGTCTAGTGATTGTGAGGCTTTTCTTGGATAAGCTAAGGCAGGATGCCAATTTAATGCCAGAAGATATCCAAAACATCATCAAAGAGAACTGGAAAATAATTAGCACAGGACATCAATGCTAAATAGGGAGACTTCTAGCATTAAAAAATGGCTTCAGAAATAGAATGATGAGAAATTTTCTCACCTTCGAGTATATTCACAAGAAATCCTCTTCACAAATAAGTGATCCACAGCCATAGTAGACACCTACAAAAACAAGGACGGTAAAGATGTCTTCAATCGGTTTTATGTTTATTTTGAGAATCTTCGAGACACTTAGAGAGGATATTGTAGGCCGATCATTGGAGTTGATGGTACATTCTTGAAGGTTGTTGTGAAAAGAGTGTTGTTCACTGTAGTGGGACATGATGAAAAAAACCAGATATATCCCATTGCTTGGTTTGTGGTCCAGTTCGAGACAAAAGAAAATTGGTTATGATTCATCCAACAAATCAAGAGGGACTTAGTTCTGAGCAATGGCAGTGGATTGTACTAATTTCAGATCTACCAAAGGGGCTGGAGAGTTTTGTAGAGGCGGAGTTACCAAATGCTGAGCATAGGAAAAGTGTAAAACATATCGTTGAAAACCTTAAGAAAAATCATGCCAAAAAGGATTTGCTGAAACTGATGGTATGTGATATTGCTCGGGTTTACTCTGTAACAGAGTTTGACTATAGTGTGAAGAAGTTAAAGTCATATGACATACAATTGTACAATGATGTGATGTAGTAGGAACTGAAAGATTGGTCTCGTCCATTTTATAAACTTGGGAGTTGTTGTGATGATGTGGATAGCAATGCTACTGAGTCTTTCAACTCAACTATCACGAAAGTAAGAGCAAAGACAATGGTACCAATGCTTGAGATGATAAGAAGACAAGCAATGAACACATCGCCAAACGAAACATAACCTCACATAGACATAAGGAAATTTGTTCAAAATATGTTGTTAAGATGCTTGCAGTAGAGAAGAAGATAGCAGATGTATGCACAACTACACCAACAACCTGTGGAGTGTTTGAGGTATCCTATGATGTAAATTCATATAGTGTTAACAGTATTAGGCATACATGTTCTTGTGGCAAGTGACAAATCAGTGGGGTTCCTTGTAAACATTCTTATGGAGGAATGATTGATGCCGTTTGAATGCTGATCAGCACGTTTCAGGGTTCTTCTCTACATTGATGTGGAAATAGACTTACAAACTCAACTTTCAGCCAGTCAGAGGACCAAGAGTGTGGATGAGATCAGATTTGCCACTAATAATCGCTCCTCCAAAGCCTGGCCAGCCTGGGAGAAAGAAGAAGAAGAAGAAAAAAAAAACAAAAGAAGTTCCCTAGAATAAAAAAGGAAGCATGAATCACCTAAGAAGAAGAAAAAGGAGGTTTAAAAGGTGTTCGAACAATCCATTGTTCAAAAATGGTGAGGCTGGCCATAAGGCAAAAGATTGTAAGATTTATCCAAAGAAAAATAAGAAGATGAGCGTATAGGAGATATGACATCGTTTTTTATTTATTGAATCAAATGGTTTCTTAATTAAACTAAGAAAACTAATGCATGGTTATAATGTTAGGGAACTTTTTATCAAGGGCATGATGAATTGAGGTTTACACACCCTACACATAGTCAATGTTAGTCGAGCTGTGTTTAAATCGAGTTGTGGCTTTTCTGTTTGAGTTACCTTTTGACTTTTGTGTTTTAGTTGTTTATGTAAGACTGGTTCTGTTTTTTGTATGTTAGATGTCTTGTGATTGTGTTTCAGTCTTGCTTTTGGTTTATTTAAAACTTGTTCTATTTTTATGTAAAACTTGTTCTCATTACATGATCAACATCTATGAGAAAGAGAGAAATTCATTACATATAAGATTCATTACATAAGTCTTTCGAAACACATAAGAGATTCATTACATATAACCAAACCACACAAAGAACATGTTTTTGAAACACAAAGTGCTCTTAATTCTCATCATTCTTCATTTATCCAGACCCCTTTCCATAAAACTATATAATCGTAACTTTGAATCATCTCTTCATTCATCTTATTCTCGTGGTCTTCTTCATCTTCTCAGACCTTCTTTTTCACTAATATCAAACACAATAAATAGTGAGGTTACCATGTATTTTCAAAGCAGCAAAGTGACAAAGATACAATGGCTACACATGATTCTCATATCTACATTCTAATCTCACACTTGTAAAACCTTCTATATGGATTTTTTTTCCATGAAGGTGATCCAATTCTTATTGTTGTTCTAAAGAAGAGGCTGAGCTACTCATGATTGAAAACAGTGATGCTCTCTCTCTCTCTCTCTCTCTCTCTCTCTCTCTCTCTCTCTCTCTCTCTCTCTCTCTCTCTCTCTCTCTCTCTCTCTCTCTCTCTCTCTCTCTCTCTCTCTCTCGTCTCCACCTTCGTTTCTTGTCTCTGTGTCGAATGCGATGGAAAGAAAAATCCCTAGATCAATTTTGATTTTTGAAGTTGGGTAGGGTTTGCAAAACAAAATTAACTCTATATAATCAAATTTTAGATCTTTAACAATGATTTCAGATTTTTTATTACAAAGGTTTAATTGAGCAGATTAAAAATAATTAGGGTTAATATGAAGAGATTTATATGTACAAGGGGTTTAGTAATGAGCTTAGTAGTTTGGGTGGGATTACATAGGGTCTAAGTTCAACATGGGGGGAATAGGCAGTCATCCCAAATTTATTTATTAGTTATATTAGTTATACAGTTGTACTAGTTGTATTAGGTCTGCTACTCGCACAAGTTATACTAGTCGTAAAATTGTATTAGTTATACTTATTATACATTGATATAATTGAATTAGCTGTATAAATTCTACATTTCTTACTAGGTGGCTTTCAATTTCACGATTCAACATATAACCATTCAATGACGAGTTTCAAGTCGTCAGAAGCTTTGTTGGGATGTGAAAAATCGTATGATCAGCCAAAGAAAGAAACTATGGAGTCGGATAAGGTTATAGTAGGAGGAGATTCAGAAGAGTATACTGCAAAAGATGATGTAGAAACCATTGCAAAGTCGAAGAGAATGCACAAGCATTCATGATTGGTGTTTTGACTTGTGTTTTGAACTATTTACGCTTTGTTCAACTAGATTGTTGTTTTGTGTTTCAGACTAGTTGTAGGTTAAGACTTGTGATGTGTTTTACACTTAATTTGTGTTGTATTTTCTTTACATATGAGTGACATAAATAATGTTTCTAGTTTAACAATAAAATATTAGGTGCGACTTGCACAACTGGTTTAACTATGATAATAGTAGTATAACTAGTTAACTACGACAACACTTGAGTTTTTTTTTAACATTGGGTGGTAGGCATCTTACTTCCAGGTCCCTAGAAAGCATCCGTAGATACAAAAAAAAAACACGATTAGAAACACATGATTTATGGGAATATTCTATACATAGATCATACAAGGATAAATAAATGAATTAATGATAATTGATATCATAAACAACCTTATCCACCATTGATATCATCTATGGTTGGAAGCAAATAAATATCTTGAAAAGTTTGCTACAAAAAATCTTATGAAGTACAAATTAGAAGAAAAATGAATGTGTGAAGAATAAAAACCATGTCAATCGGCGTAGAATAGGAGAAATTAGTACAACTAATATCAATCTAGAATAATTTGTACAACTAAAGGAAGATATGTACGACTGGTACAAGAATACAATCATATTCCTAAAAAGGTTGAAAAATAAATGCACCTTTGTCCCCATAGACCAATTTTTAGAATCAAATGTTTATATATTTTAGTTAGTTGCAAATCTAATCTGATTAGACTGATCGTGATACTTCAGAGATTTCACTAAATTTTCAATTTTCAAAAAAAAAAATTAAACGATTGCAAAATTAATTTTGCTTTATGGCGACTTCTGTAGAAGTCTACCATAAGAAAATGTTAGTAAAACTTCTATAGAAGTCTTCTATGAAAAAGATTGTAAAATATTTAATTGTAAAACTAACTTATTAAACCAGGAGACTTCTCTAGATTTTTTTCTCGGTGGAGTATGCTTCTTAAAAATTCTTCTATACAAAACAGATCTGAAAATTTTGATTATCATACATAGATCTAGTGAGAGTTCGTGTTTACATTCTCCAAGCACCCATAATTTTTTAATAAAAATATCCACTTATTGTTGACTCATAATCATCAATTTTGAGTAAATTTAGTGAAAATTTAATTTTGAAATACAAAATTTTGAGTTCTTAGGATGAAATGAGAGAAATTTTGAAAGATAAATGATTTTTGTGTGAGAGAAATGAGATAAGAAGATGTATAAACCCATTCCTAGTGCATTTGAGCTTAGTTTTGGCTGTTAATAATGGTTGGTGATATTGACGCCAATATTATTTTTTTGTAAATAAGTGGTGAAGATGAAATTGTTTGAGTAAAATTAAGATATTTCAAGAAAATAAAAATAATTTTATCTGTGTTTACTAATTAGACTTTTTGGGTGAATACGATAATCCAAAAATAAAATAGAAAGAGAATTAGTTTTACGTTTGAACAAAAAATTTGGATCTTTTTTGAAGAGTTTTCAAACCGAATACTTAAGCTATAACTATTGAACACAAAATAAATAATAACATAAAGATGAAAGAAATAAAAAGGAACAAAATAATAGGAAAACTTGTTCCTTATTGTTATATTCCAATTTGTTAAGGAATAATTTTATTCTATAATTATTTAAATTAGAAAAATGAAAAAGAACATTGAGGAATTGGCTATACACATTCATTCCTCTGGTCATCATTTGGACCCTTGAAGCATCAACTAGGTCATAGCTCCGCGCAAGCGCAGGGTCAGTGACATAAGTGTAGCTTTGTATAAATTTGAAGGTGATGCTGTGTTTTGCTACGGTCTTTGATTTATCTATATTTGTATATCTATAGGTTTGACGGGGCTAAAAAAGTGTGGTTATTTCGGTGTTTCGTGTTGTGTATGATTTTTGATGTTGTAAGATAATACTCTATTTTTGGTGTTTATTTGTAGTTGTTTTATTTGAAAACTAATGTTTTTTTGACTAAAAGATTTCAAATTTTTAAAACTAATGTTTATTATCCCTTACTTAGTAGTTGTTGTTGTTTTTTTAATTTGTAATTAGCCGATACTTCTATTTTAAAACAAACATTTGAAATAAAATATATACTAATAAAGTTGGGTTTTGTGTCTCCATAGGGGTTTCTTGTGACATATGTCATTTTATCATTTTTTATGATTTTTTTTCTAAATTTCATGTGGGATTTACTTATTGGGGTTCTGCTAAATTTATTGGACCCTCAATACTTACATATGTATGGTATGCTTGGTGTTTAGGGCTAGGTGTATCCCCTTCTCCATTGCAACGCCGTAATCCTCCATGGTCTCCTAATAAATTTCTTGTAACGTTTTCTCCCTTTCTTAAACTCATGCTTTAATTCAATCATTAAACTCCACCCCAATTCAATCATTAAACTCCACCCACCTCTCCTCCCACTTCGTCTCATTTATTCAGATTCACGAACAAATAAAAGCTCGTCCTATAAATAAGTCTTCTGGAATCGATGAATATCTATACCGTTCAGATTCCTGATAGCTTAAACCCTTTTACACAGTAGCTTGAAATATGTCGCCTTCGTATAGTTCTTCTCGCCAACTTGAAAGCAAGCCGCGTCGATACTTTCCGGAAATCTCAGTGAAGGTTCAGTGGTTCCGACGTCACACGAAGTAAAAATAAATTCCGACTCTGGAACATCCTTCGAAGCAATAAAATGACATTGATAAGGATATTCCCACTGAGTTATCACAGTACGTATATCATTAACACTCCTCTTAATGAGCAAGTATTTTTTTTTAATCCTTCACTTTAAGATTGATAAGTGGAAGCCTGATCAAGAGAAAGCATGGTTTTTTTCTCTGTCATGAAAGTTGGTTTATTAAGTCATCATGTTATAACATGACATTAGAAGTTTGATCGTAGCTACTAAAACTTCTTTAGAGTCTTCACCATCAAGGATTTGATGCTTTTGGTTAAAGGGTTTAACTTTGTTTCTCATACTTTGTCTCTTCTTTCGAGTAATCTAGACAATGCTTTCTAGGTACTATTTAGCATCCATTAATATGATCTGAAATAAGGATTGTTCATTCTTCCATGATTGATGATACACTGTGTTTTGTAAAGTCAGAGAGTTAGAGAATTAGCTACCCACCCACATTTTCTGAGATATTCTACTCCAATCTCAATGAAGAAGAATAACAACAAAAAGAAGAAGACGAAAAGAGTAAATGGAAAAAGAGGAAACACGAATCTGATGCAGAGGTTAATGTGGAATCTTTGGTTGGAGATAAGAAGAGACTAAAATCATGAACATGGCTACAAACGTGTATCATCAGTCTTAAAAATCTCTATTTTCTACGTATCCTATAGATTGGAGATTTGGTTTGAGACTTGTCAATCAATATTATCAAAAGATTCATCTTTATAAAGAAGACAGAGTAAAGATGAACATCTCTTGAGGATACCATCATTAGAACTGATACACGTCCAATCTTGGATCTTTAAATTTTGAGACAAGAAACTTACTGAGAATACCCTCCATTAGGAAACAAACACCTCTTAAGTTTTAAAACACTACCATAGAATTAGTTAGCTATCAAAACTTAACATCCTCTTGGACAGAAGAACGATGATGAACAGCCAAAGAGCTCTCATGTAATTTTAATTAATCTAGATCCTAGAAATAATGTTCCATGCGTTTAAATTACAAGAATGATAAGCAAAATGGTTGTCCAGACACATACCCATTCAAAACTAATATAAATATAAAACACAAATAATTCAAAGAAATATAAAGAACATTCAATATTTCATTTTCCCTTCCAAAAAATTGAAATCATTTTCTTTCAACAAATGATAGTTTGATATTCTAGTGAATTTACATAATATAATAAAAAAATTAAACATAATAAATAATTCTATTTTTATACTGATTTTTACATTTCATTAAACAAATTTAACCAAAAAGTGATTTTCACATTATTTTTAAGTTACCAAAATCAAGTTTAGAAAAGTTAATAAGAAAAAAACAGTTGCAAACCACAACGAAGGATTCAATCATAATCAAAATAGAAAATTTTAAAAAGTCTTAAAACTAAAAAGTAACAAGATATAACCAATATTGTAAATTAAAATTAATATAATATAAAGATATAAAAATTTCAAAGATAGATAAAGAACTTTCAGAAAACAAAATCCAGTGATATTTTTCTGTGTTTTATTGAACTCATTCTAATAAAAATAAGAAATAAGTATCTCATATATTTTTTTTTCTATTTTAGTAAAAAGCTGAAGCTCTGAGAAACTAATAAAAACATATTAGTGGAACCAAAATCAATGATTATTACATAATCAAAACAAAGATTTAGACAATCAGTTAGAAAATAAAATATAAAAATAAAAAAATAAAAGTTAGTAAAAGTACATTATTTAATTTAAAATAAACAAATTTAAGAAAAAATAAAATATTTCATAAGAACAAAAAAAAATAGAAGAATTCATTTATTAAATAATGTATCTCATGGATTTTTCTCATTTTAGTGGTCATGAAATCAAATTAAGAAAAATAAATAAGATTTTTTTTGAAAATCACAACAAAAAATAATACATAATTAAAACTAAAATTACAAAAGTAGTTGCAAAAAATATTTAAAACATTGTCCAAATCATAGAATAAATATTGGGTTTTTTTTTCAAAAAACAACCTAAATATTCAAGTCAAACCTAAAACCAACCTTTTTTTTGTAGCTATTATTCATCAATGAATTTTTCATGATATCCCTAAGCTTTTGAACTATTTACAAATTTTTCATTATTATTTATTTATTTATTAATTTCAAAATATACAAAAAAATAAATACACCCTAAACATTTCTTCTTAATTACAACTATGCCATCATCATCATTATTTTCAACCACCATGAGCCACCATTTTTGATTTTTTAAAGCTCTAGAATTGAATTTTCAACCACTTGTTTTCCCATTCTAAACAAGCAAATCTTCATTTCCTCTCATTTTCTCTACATTTCCATCTAAAAATCTCTCTTAACCTTCATTTTCATAATCATAAACTTCATAATTTCGTGTTTTCACTTGTGAATCGTCAAAATGCTTCCTTTTGGTTATTATTGAAGTTTGGACCGTTGAAAAGGCTGGAAACGAGCTTCACAGCGCAGAAAGATAACTATTTACATGTTTTACGTTGTTTCTCAGATCTGTATCGCGATAATAGACTGTTTTTATATGTCTACGCCCTTGTGTAGATGTACAATGCAGTCTATTTGTCAACGCACATGTTAGTTTTGCAATTGACTAAACGGATTTTTTTGGGTAATGTAGCCTTCCCCAATAGTCTACATCTTAACCTTTGACAATAAAAACTACGTAGACCTACAAATACGACTACGCAAAAGAGGTTAATTTTGCATTTGACTGAACTTTTGACTTTCATAAGCAAACTTCAAGGTAAGTCTACGAAGTGTAGACTGCCGAAGAATTTTACTTAAGGTCAGTTTTGCATTTATCCAAAGCTTTGACTGCGTTGAAAAGGTTAGTTTTGTGTTTGACTAAAAAAATTTAAAATTTTTTTTTTAAAAAAAATGTAGACTTCATATGCAGTCTTCTATTCCAGAAAAAAATATAGATACGCGTGAAGTCTATTTTTTTATTTTGGTCAAATGCAAAACCGACTCGTCAGATTGAGAGTAGACTTCTTGCGAAGTCTGCAATGTTGTAGACGTTCATTTCAATATACCCCTAGAAAGTCAAACATAAGTCAATTTGCAAAACTAACCTCATTCAAAAAAAACATGTATACTATATGTTAAGTCTACTTCTGAAAGTCAAATCTGGAAATTCTGGTCAATAACGAAAACTAAACTTTTTAAAGTTGTAGACTGAAAAGGAAGTCTACTTATATAAATCACAACTTTTTTCAACTATAAAAAGTACCCGTAAAATGATCAACTGCAAAACTAACCCAAAGAGTAGACCTATCTAACCGTCTACTGATGTAAACTGAAAAGAAAATCTTACCACTCTTGTAGATTGAACATAGAGTTATTTCAAATATACATAAAAAGTTACTTTGTGTATTATGCATTAATTTTTTCACGATTTTTTCGTTTGAATGTGTGTAAAAGTTATCATAATCGGTTTGAGTAATTTTGAATAGAAAAACTGTTGTATATGAAAGTATATACATTTTGATTTTACTATATTTTTAGGTAACGATTGTAGATCGCTATTAGTAAGTCTACGTATTGTCCCAGTGCAACAACCAGGTGCACACTTGTCCAAACGTATCCAGGTTAGCAGTGTTGTCTTACTGCTTTTGATGTTGTCTTGCTTGGATGTTTTCTTATGTCTTATGTGTTATGTATTGCACTTATCAGTTGTATTGTTGCTTGGATGTTGTCTTATTTGGTGAACTTTGTTGAAATCATAGGTCTTATATTTTTCTATTACTTGAGTTCTAATGTTATTTCTGTCGTGCAGACCACGTGTCAGTCCTTCTTGACAGAAAGTAGACTTCTTTTTAAGTCTCATATAGAGAAGACTAATATGTAAATCTCTGGCTTTGTATTGGAGTTGTCTTTTTTGGTCGAATATGAGTTAACCATCTCTGCAGAAGAGTAATCTATAATGATACAATGATGATATTTTGATAGATAATGCGAGTAGCAGAGCTTCTGTAAAAGTCTTTGTACAGAAGCTAATACTCATAAGATTGATGCAAGCAAATTACACAAGTTATGTTATCAACCATAAGTCTGGTACAGCGCTGCTCACCTCGTCTGTTCAACATAATTCTTGAGCTTCGTCGAGTGCATTTTAAGAGTAGAAGAGCTTGTTGTCATTATTGTAGTAGCATGCTTTAGACGGGAGAAAAGTTACTGCCACTAGAGTCTTAGTATACAACCTCGTGGGAAATTAGCTTATCCATTTTGTACGCTGCACTCAAAAGACACACAAGAATTCTACAAGTGAATCTACATGAGAAGTCTATAGTTTAAATGAGTCTAATGAGAAGCCTATAAATTCATCACATCAGTGTACAGCGAGAGTCTACAAATTCAATAACATCAGTCTCCTGAGAGTCGAACCAATTCAATGAACATCAGTATATCAATTCAAACATTAGTCTACATGAGAAGTGTATCAATTCAAAACATCATTCTACATGAGAGTTTTTACAAATCTCCAAAACATGCAGTCTACAAATTCAACTATCAGTCTACAAATTCAAAATTCAGGTTTACACTTCATAATGAGTAGGCTGATCGAAGGATTATAGAGGATGCATCCGCTCGTAGTGAGAAAGGATATAAGACTGGCCACTCAGAAATCTGAATGCAAAATGACTAAAAGTTCGTAACAGATGAGCTTGTTAGTCTTATTAGTTAAGGAGAGTAGAGATGACAGAGAGACGTACGTCGGAAAGATGAAGCACAGTCCTGCCGGATAGGTATGAGAGAGTGAAGTAGAAGCGTGATACTGACGCGGAGCAGAGATTTGGACGAGAGCACCGTTCCTTTAAGTCACCGCTCATCTGAAAGAGGAAAAGGTCAAGGTGGTCAGCTTTTTTATCGATAGATGAGGTAAGCCGAGACATTATACTTACCAGAGCGACGAGCAGACAGAGACAGAGCGGACGGGAAACGGCATGGAATCGAGTGGTCGGCGGAATCTCCCGAAATAGCCTGGAGAGAGATACGGCAATATGAGTTTTTTACCCAAAGCTTGAGAAGTCATATTATATGTTGGGCACTTTCTGTTAGGTTAAAGAAGGTGCTTATAATCTTCGATTAGTCAATTATATTGGTTAAATTCGGTTAGGTAAATTGTGTGTAGACTTCTAGAAGTCTACAAGGATTTATCTTTTTTTTCTTTATTTTTATAAAATTTAATATATGATTTACTAAATATATTAATTATTTTATTTTTAATTTTTAGTCATAATATATGATTTATATATATTTTTTATAAATATAAATTTTAGATTTTTTTTCTAACACCAGTATGAATAGACTAAAAAGTTTACATATATGTAGACTTTATAATATGTCTTATAGAACCCTAAACACAAATCTCAAACCTAAATGTTTTGCTTGATCATCAACAGTTTAAATTATTGTTTGAATATCAAAATTATACAAAAAATAACCACTAAACATTATAGCGGATTAAGTCAATAAAACAAAAAAAATCACTAAATCTAACCCTATGATTACTACTGAAAGACATTACATGTTACACCTATTGTTTCTAACTCCATGGAACATTGTTAAGACATGATTCCAAATTAAGCGGTTGTTGGCGTTTTGTAACAATCATAAAAAACGCTAACAAATCGCGCGTCAAAACCGCTATAAACCTCTAAAATTCAAAAGCTGGTTCCACTAAGCGTTTGCGGTTGCGGGCGATAGCGGTGAGGGTAGATTTTTTATTTCAAAATACTATATAAATAAAAATAAAAAATATTCAATTAAAATTTTAAATTGAAATTAATATAAATACTAATTTATATATATTGTATTTTTAATTTTGTTATAAAACTTTAAGAAAAAATATTTTAATTTTATTAAAATTAATAGTATAATTTATATTATTATAATAATATGATTTTCAGCAAAGTATTTTTATAATTATATAAAATATAAATATTTGTTCATTTATATCTTAACAAACTGCTATATTTTCGGTGGTTAACCAGTCATAAGTATTCCTCAAACGCAACAATTTTAATTGTTTTACAGTCGTCCAAATCTCTTAATAACGCATAAAACCGCAAACTACCCGCATCCGCAAACGTATGTAATCCTAGATAAGGATGGATTTATACTTGTACTTATTTATAAGGGTTAATGTCGGTTTGTTCCTAGTATATAAAGGAACCTCGACATCCCCTTTAATAATACACACGATGTCATATACTTAGCACACATTCAAACACTTTATGCACAACAACTTTCACTTATTTTGGAGTTAGAGAAATGTCAAAATGACATTTTATTTGGCTACTTTAATGTTAAATGGACTTTGTGACAAAATTTATAGAAAAAAAATATTTGAAACAACATCAATGCAAAACAAATGTCAAACATTATATTTAAAATAAAATTAAAAAAACAAAGCTCCGGACGAAACGCGGATAACTAGTAAAAAGAATAAAACCCAGTAGTAAATTACGTACTGTACGCATTTGTAGATCACACACATAACCCTTTAGGTGACACAAAAATGGGGTACCATAGCTTATGCTGACTTACATATATGATGGATTTCAAATGGAACCAGAACGTTCTCAAGACTTTGGATCTTTACTTTATACTTTGCTCAATTCTTATACTGCAACACAGAGTTTTAGCCCTTGAAGCAACAGATACAACATTCGATTATATAACTTGTTTACCCTGTTCTTGAGCAGGACCTTTTATCCCCTGCGCTTGCCTATTTTGTCCTCCCTGCAAATCAAAGTCTCAGAACTCTATCTCTAAAAGACTTATTTTATCTTCCCCAGCATAAATATTAAAGAGACTTATTAACTTACAGCACCCTTTTGTGCAATTAACCTCCTGCTTGAAGGAGCTCTAGCTATTGACGACGCAGCTGCTGCTGCCGCTACTCGAATCCTGCAAGAGAAGGGGAGATGAATTAGTGTGCTGAGCATGTTTTATTATTGACATAAAAAAAAAAAGAGTATTGAACCAAACCTTTTATGTACGTCAACATATTCATCAGTTTCATCCACAATCTCTTCTTGTAAAAGTTCTTCAAACACATCTTCCAAAGTGATGATACCAATTACTTCTCCATCCTCAATATCCTCTGAAGTATGCGAGAACCCGTGTGGTACATTCTCGTTGTTTTGATATAATGATGTTCTATTAGCCTTGTCGATTTGGACAATGACATTGTCGTGGTTCCCTTCTCGTTTCAGTAACAGAGGTGCAGTCAAATCCGAGTCATTGCTTTCGTTAGTGTTTTCTTCTTCAAGCAAAGTCGACGGAGGAACTTTGTTTTTCCCCTTAACTTTCACAACGGCAGCCATGTGACTGCTTCCTTTTTGAAACTCATTCAGTATATCATACAATGGCATATCAGCTGGAACCCTATCCAAGCGTTATATAACATCCATCACATTTTAGTAAGTTTCATTCCTATGCAGACAAAAGAGAAAACAGTAATTGCGAAACCTTGGCATCCTGCGTATACAAACTGCGCTGACAAGTGTCTCTGTTTCAGGTCGAACTGTAAGTAGACTCTTCACCTAACAAAGACAAGGGTTTCTTGTTTAGATGGTAAGCAACCATTTGAAACATATTAAGAAGATTCAGCAACACTTACCAAGAGAAGTCCGATAACGTTTTTTGGATTCCCGGAGTAGACAGGAACTCGGCTGTGGCCTCGAGCCAGAATCTTGCCCATAGCTTCCCTGTGAGATTATTTACAGACATAGCATATAAGGCCCAAAGTCAAAAACTAGTTGCAGTAACAATGACATGGTGGTGAGAGTTTCAGTCTTTCAGAAACAAAACTCACCAGTCCAACTTTGAATTCACATCCAAGGAGAAGGTTGATTCAATTGGTGTCATGGCTTCTTGTGCAGTCTGTTAAAACCAAATACCACTTTTGTCTATTTTCGATACAGATGATTCAGAAATTAAAGAAAGTTTGATCTTAGACAAACCTTCTCGGTCAAATCAAGTGCTCCACTAATGATTGTCGTCTCATCATGTGTAAGCTCACCTCCCTTTCCAGCCTAAAACCATAGCAGCCAAATAAGTAACCTGAAACTCCAAAGTAGTGAAGCATCTCCAAAGTTTTCTAATAAACCTCTTGGCTGTGAATGGATACAAGAGCTTTCAACTGAGCACGTCTAAACAAAGCGTCATTATGTCCCAGTACCAAATCCAAGATCTATCCAAAAAAGCATAAAGGCAGTTTAAACCAAATTAAATAAAAAGAAACATGAAATGAGCATATGAAGACGTGAAAGAAAGAGCCATCAATAACATTTCCAGAACAAATAAAAAGATAATCAAACCTTGCCAATGGGGAAAGCAATAGGGTAGCAGAGAATCATTAAAATGCGGACAAGCCAGACGAAATTGGCTCCAACGGCGAGTCCATACCTGGTGCATATCGCTTGTGGAATAACCTTTAACAAAACAAAAATGTTCAAATCAATCCAAGGGCCTTGTTAAAACCACATAACTTTGAAAAAGACTAGAGACAATACACATACCTCGCCGAAAGCAAGAACGAAAGTGACAGAAAGAATAATGGCAACGTATTCATTGAATAGCTTATCCAAATATATAGGAAGCCCCTGCCATTGTTTTTTTTTACCATAGATCAGCATGTAAGCAAAGATCTCACTTAAGTCTCTTTATAACTCGAAGGAGTAGAAGCAAAAAAAAAAATTATTTTGAATATTAGGAGGGTTGAGGCGTAATCTCCCGGCCCAAAACCATATTAGTTTTGTTCCAGCGGTCACTTGACTAGAAGACCTATGACACAATGGCCGCACAATGGCCATGGTCATTTCCAGTTGAGCTAATGATCTCTCTCGTAGTGGTAGTAGTAGCAACGTTAGTGGAATCAAAAGCAAGAAAGGGTGATATTACCTCCATTGCAAGAGCATTGCAAAGAAGCAGTGTCACTAAAAGCTGATGCTGTTTCTGAACAACCGGGAAGATCTCAGCTGAAGAAATCACCATCAGATCAAATAATGAAGAATTGATTGGGAAAACAGGAAAACAAGAATGAAGATATTACAGGCTTGTTTCTTCTCGTTAGGAGTGCCACTGCGTTGGAGAATCTCGAGCTCGACGAGACCGAGAGACATGAGCCCCAAAGTGAGACCAGACATGATTCCGGCGAAGAGAACTAGGAAACAAGAGACGCCGGCGTAGATGAACCACCACGGAGATCCAAAGGGAATCGCCTCTCCTCCTCCGTTAGATTGTCCGAATCCGGATGACAACATCCTTGCTGCCGCCACCGCATTGATCAGATGCATCTTTTTTTGCTTCGTCAGATCCTCGAAATAAGAGATAAAAAAACGAAAAAGTGTTTAGGTTTGATTGATTAATTTAAGACCGACCGTAAAAGATGAATGAATCTCTTTCTGTATCTGTGATTGTCCTTTTTCCTCTGTTTTTTTTTCCTTTTGATAATTCAGTTCAGTACAATTTCTAGGACAACAAGTTAAGAAAGTTTTATTTTAGATCCTATCCTAGAATGTAAACATTATTTCAAAACAGCCCCTTTATTTTTCTTTATGAAGCGGAGCTCCCAAACGGATACAAAAGTAAGATCGTAGCGTGTTCATAGAGAAATTGTGATACGATGATCTCATAGAACAATCTTTTGAGGCAACTAAAAATGTGTTTATTTTTATTTAGTTTTATTTTTTATTTTGTGTGAACGCCTAAACTGTGAAAATTAGGTGTTGTAGTATACGGTTTCATCGTGCCTCTAGTTACATTCAATACTATTCAAAAATGACCAATTCTATTATCAAACAAAAGATGGTATCATGAAAAAGTGTTGTTTTAGGTTGTCAACCGTATTTGTAAGATGGCTCCGAGAACTCTTTATTTACGGTATGGAAGAACGTGACTGGTGATATCCTAAATGACTGTTCCGTCTCTCGATCAATCTATATGTCATTAAAATATAAGTTTGACTGCTATTTTACTTTTGTATATTGTCACTAAGTTTTATTTTTGTCACTAACATAAAAAAAATTTGATTAAAACTCTGCTATTTAAACAAGTGCTTGAGTGTTCATTTAGACAAATAAGAGTGATTGACTCTAACCACCGCGTGCATGATTGTCTGTCTTTGTGAGTACATGATATGTGTGTGGATGCAAGGGTTATGAAACTTTACTTTATCCTTCGTATTTTTTAAACTAAGTTGCAAAAATAGTTCATTCTTTTGATTCATAAATCATCTTCACTATCTGAGAATAACCTGTTTCAAAAGTCACATGAAATTGTCATAATTCTTCGCACATTTATTGTCCAATTAAAAACTTCAAATTCTGCGTGTAAAGGTGAGAGGCTTCCTCATGTGTTTCTTTTCCCCACCAGTCTCTCAAAATCCTCTAGAGTATTGTACCATCCATGTTCCGAAAATATGCCATTGTCTTTCCAGAATACATCCGTAAACACTATCTTCCTATCTTACTCGATGTACATTCGGTTTCCTTTCATGTTTCGTACTTTACGTAGATAATATTTGAGTTTCTTTATGCACCAAAGGCGTTTGTGTCTCCTGTCAGAGGATTGCTTTTGTCTTTGTTACCCGTATAGTATCTCTAAGATCTTTATCAATTCCGTTAAAAACTTTACCATTTCGCCGCTTCCATATCTACCACAAAATCAGGCAAACTATGCATCTTCAATATATGATGCAACTTTCCAAAAGAAATTCGCTTAAATCGATTGCTTTGGAAATTATTCGTTGAGATTTTTGAGAGAGCTCAAACTTGAAGTGCTAGAGGACATTGAAAGAGAACATGGTTTGTTATTTCCTCATATAATCTACATCTTTCACATCATATATCACACTTTATTCCTCTAGTTTTGAGATTCATCCTTACTTGTAAGCAGCCTGAAATAATATGACTCATGAAATGTTTCAATTTTGCTGAACATTTTATTTTCCAAGGAAAAGTCTCATGGCCATTGTGTCTAGGACAAAAAAAAGTGATTGTTTTACTATGTCCGGGTAAAGATATTCTACTCCATAACCAGACTTAGATATATACCTTTCAGACTGTGTAAAGTGACACCTATATTTATGTATGGGTTAAAGTCGTAATGTGATACTTTCGTTGAGTGTCGCTTCTTATGTGTCCACCAGTGATCTTATTACATGTGTATTCAATGTGTGTGATGTAGGGTTGATGAGCTTATCTACCATAAGTGCATGATCAAAATTATGTGACTTTCTATTTGTTGGTCTTGGGCGGTTGGATGGGATCCAAGATTTATTCCATACTGAAATAGATGTTCATGTTCTCACCATTTTTATTAGTCATTTGCTAACTAGAGATATAGCTGATAAAATACTACGTCTCCCTTATGATGTTGAGACTGATCTTATTGGTTCACGGGGATTTGTATTTCTAAAATACGAGCCTTTAAAAACTCTTGCAAACAATGAGTTT
>CAJHQP010004082.1:0-59256 GCA_905132765.1 Moricandia arvensis
TTTTTTTATTCTTTCTCTCTTTTCACTTTTGTGTTTCTTTTTTGGAAAATTGCACTCAATGACCTTCAATAAAACTATAATTCACTGCATGACCAAAAAAAAACAACGTCGACAATATACCGCTTCATTTATATATATAATTTCTATACTACCCTCCAGAGTAACCGAGAAAACCTTCTAATATGTTACTAATAAATAAATAATATGCGTATTCCCAAAAAATATGTGTCTCTTCCTCATTTCACAATCCAAGCATAGTAACTTCTCTTGGTAATTTAAAATAAACTGAATAATCTCCACCACCGATTTACCGACCTCCTTCTTCTCACAGAAGAACAACCAATTGTAATAAAGGAAAGACAACGATGAAGCGTAGACGATGAGCACACATAACAACTCTTTCAATTCTTTTCTTCATTTTCTTAAATCATTGAGTCTCACAATCATGCTTTTGTTTTCATACTCTGTTTATGTTATTGTTTTACAGAACCAGTGGTGAAGAATAATGACGGCGGGTCGGTAAAAGCGTCAGCGGGTCGGTAAAAGCGTCGCGGTCGGTAAAAGTGTCGTCGTGTTGGGAAAAAGAGAAGAGATAAAGACGATCTTTATAAGGTGGAGAATAATGATAGTGAGCGAAAGGAATGTGTATCAACAAGTATTAAAAAGAGGAATTGAAGAAGATGAACTCGACGTCTATACTATATGCGGTGAAAGTAATTATATAATATATATTCTTAAGTGTAGCTATTTATGTAAGGTTGCCATACTATTTGAGACATATTTCTATACTATTCCTTAGAAATGTAATAATTTTTCATGTTTTCAAATTTGATAGTTCTCTTCTCTGTCAGTTTGTGTGATTGATTGTAATATGTAGTTCATTTAGTGTTAGACAAATTGTATTATTTGGAACAATCGTTTACTATACTACTTAGACTATATGGAATAGAAGATATGCAACATGCTAATCAAGTAAATGTGCTTTCAAGTGTTTAATATTGGAAAATAGTTTATAGATTGTATTAGGGTTTATAGGTTCATGTCTAGAGTTTAGATTTACTAAGTAGAGGTTTGGGTATATTAAACCATATTATATACATTCTATTTTGATTTATACTTCCTTGATTAGGGTTTATCTTTAGATTAGGGTTTAGATTATGGTATACTTCCTTTATTTGTGTTTATACATTTATATTTGGGTTTAGGATTAGAGTTTAGGGTTTAGTATTTAGGGGTTTATGGTGGGCTTTTGATAAGATTTAGTATCATAGACATTTCATAATTTCACCAACATGTAGTATGCTATTTATCTTGTTTCATTCTATTTATGTTGAGGGTTTAGGGTTTAGTGATTAGAGTTTAAGGTTTAATATTTAGGGGTTTATGGTGAGGTTGTGATGAGGTTTATTATTGTGGGGTTGAGATGGGGTTGGTATCATATACTATCTTGGTATATGGAATATAACACTCCTGAAATTTCATATAATGTGTTTGTGTATTATTGGACTAGCCACTGTCTTCTCCTCCAGAAATTTGATCGATTTGAAAATTTCATTTTTAGTTCGTAAGTCTATTCTATAATTCAAAGTCCAGGGGTTGGGATGGAATTGGTTTCCTATACTATTTTATTAGTATGAAACCGTAACACGGTATGCGGTAAAAATTAAAGTGACGTGTATCTCTTCTCTTTCGTAAGTTATGCACGGGTCATATAAATCGTGGCCAGATAAGTTGGTGTTGACGTCACTCTTTATCCTTTGACACCAGTAACTTGTAGGAACAAAGGGTATAACAGGGTTACATGAGGCGTAAATGTTATTTCACAAATTACGTCAAAATCGTAGTCATCCACTTAATTTCCCCTCTCGTTTTAGCCATTTCGAAAATTCACCCTTCTTTTTTCTTGTTCCAATTTTTTTCTTTTATAAATTAAAAATGTATTTTTTTAGCTAGTTTCTATTTCTATAAAACTATATCAACTATATCCAATTTCTTTTACCTAATTTAGTCCTCGAGTTATTTATTTTTTGTTTTGAATCTCTCATGAAAAATATATGAAATGCATGTTTTAAACATACATAAAATGTTAGCTATAAAACACAATGAAATGGCTAAGTTTAGGCCTATTAGGCTTTGCAATGTTAGCTACAAGATAATATCTAACGTCTTATGCCAAAGATTAAAGAAAGTTCCACCGGGTCTAGTCTCTGAAACACAATCGGCTTTTGTGGTTGGAAGACAAATCTCTGATAATGTCATGATTGCACAAGAAATATTCCATGCGCTACGAACCAAGCCGAATGGATGGAATAAGAGGATGGCCATTAAGACAGACATGAGTAAGGCATATGATCGTATGGAATGGCCTTTTATCCAGGCAGTTATGCAGAAGATGGGATTTTTGGAAGTCTGGATTGGGTGGATCATGCGTTGCATAACGTCGGTCAGGTATAAAGTACTCTTAAACGGACAACCACGAGGAAATATTGTTCGGTAGAGGTCTTCGGCAAGGAGATCCTTTGTCTCCTTTCATCTTTATCTTATGCACGTAAGCGCTCGTTAACCTTCTTAATCATGCTGAGAATCAAGGGAAGATAACAGGGATGTAAATAACACGCGCATGTCCCTCGGTATCCCACCTTCTCTTTGCTAATGATAGCATTTTCTTTTACAAGGCGGAGCCCCGTGAATGTGAGGAAGTAATGAAAGAGATCAGGAAATATGGGAAGGCATCTGGCAGTGTATCAACTTTGAGAAATCCTCCTTGCTCTTTGGTAAGAAGATAAATGCTCATACTAGGCAACTAATTAAGGACAAACTTGGAATTCAAAACGAGGGGGGAATGGTATCTTACTTGGGAATCCCTGAAGATATAAGTGGCTCCAAATGCAAAATTTTTGCTTTCCTTAAAGATAAACTGATGCATAGAGTTAATGGCTGGACGGGCAGATGGTTATCCAAAGGCGGGAAGGAGGTGCTAATTAAATATATTTTATTAGCACTTCTGACATATGTGATGTCTACATTTCTGCTCCCTTTGGAAACGTGTGAAAAACTTGCTAGTGTCATCGCACAGTTCTGGTAGAGTTCGAATCCACCCAAAAGAGGGATTCATTGGGCGAAATGGGAGAAACTTTGTAAGCCCCGTAGTGAAGGTGGTTTGGGTTTTCGTATGATTCACGAATTTAATTTGGCTCTATTAGCGAAACAATTATGGAGACTAGTCCAATTCCCGGATTCTCTAGTGGCCAGGGTACTAAGAGGGAGATATTACCAGATGAGTTCGCCGTTGCGCGTAGTGTCAGCTAATTGTCCATCTTATGTCTGGAATAGTATTTCAGCTGCGAGAAAGCTACTACTATTGGGCATTAGACATAAGATTCATTCTGGACATGAAACCAAGGTATGGGAGGATCCTTGGATCCCGACGATACCAGCTAGGGCGGCACTCCCGGCTGCTCCAGTTCTACATCCAAACATGAGAGTTAGTGACCTGATAAACCAGGATTCAAAGGAGTGGGATATTGAATTATTGACGAATTATGTTAACTCGGAAGATATTTCTCTCATCAGGAGCCTAGCCATAAGCACGATGAATCACAGAGACTCTTATTGCTGGAGTTATACGAAGAATGGCCAATATACGGTTAAATCAGGTTATTGGGTAGCTCAGAATCTTCTGAGGGAAGATGTGGCGAGTGGAAATCTAGAGACTAGTATTACTGCACTTTAGGCCTTTGCCTGGAAAGTCAATGCACCCCCAAAGATGCGTCATCTTTTATGGCAGCTGTTAACAGGACATGTGGCGGTCACAAAGAATCTAAGCTATAGAAACTTGAGATGTGATAATTATTGTCCAAGATGTGGGGAGCCGGAGGAATCAGTTACACATGCTATATTTGAGTGCCCTCCTGCACTACAAGTATGGGCTCTATCTTCGATGCCGTCTGGGTAAAACATATTTCCCATGTCGAGTATATTTGCTAATATGGATTACCTTTTCTGGAGAAAGAACGAGCTAGCTGGACATGGCTCAAGTAGAGATTTTTTTCCATGGATAATCTGGTATATCTGGAAGGCTCGGAATGATATATTAATTAGGGGAATTGACAGAGATCCGATGGAGATAGTTCGATATGCAGAAAGTGAATGTCTCGCGTGGTTTAATGCCAACGAGGGATCAATCAAAATCCACAACTGAATGAAGGCGAGACAGTTCAGACCTTATGTCTTGACAATATTTGCATGGTGGATGGTTCCTGGACTGCCACTGATCAGTACAGCGGATGCGGTTGGGTGTGGAAGACATACAGTGGGAAAACTGAACTTATGGGGATGCGAAACTTAGGAAAGAGAGAGACGGCCCTCCATTCGGAGTTGGAAGCTCTGAGATGGGCAATGGAATGTATGCTTCAACACTCGTCCTGCCATCGTTTTGGCAATGATTGTAAAGACATCATCGCAATGGTAGCAGAACCGCAAAAATGGCTGAGCTTTGCAACATAACTGGAGGCGATACAAACACTGTTAATTTGTTTCCCAAGATTTGAGATATGCCATATCCCGAGGAAGCACAATGGAACAGCGGATGCATTAGCTAGGAATGCTCGTTCTTTTCACAGAATTATTCGTTTTGGTTGTTCTATTCCGGTCTGGCTCCCCAGACCACCTCAAGTTTGAGTAATAGAATGATCGTTTGATGAAAAAAAACATACATAAAATGTATTACCTCTTCCATGGAACTACGATGATTTATTTTTTAATAAAAAATGGGGATTTAATCTTTTCAACTTGGATTTATTGTCTTTGTATGAGTTTGTGAAACTGGTAAAGGTTTTATGATTTCAATCTGTTTGTCTTTTTAGCAACAAATGATTGATTTTAGTAAATGGGCTTCATTCTAGAGAGTCGAAAATAACAAAAGATTGGTAAAGAAGTAGGCTATAGCTATGTAATCTACAAAGTTATTTAGTGTTGATCCATCTATACAACACATAGTCATATATTTCTTTTGTGTGAAGGCCGTCATTACGTCCAGGAACCTTTACAAACTTTAGGTATTCATCTCACCCACCTTAAAGTGATTCTTGGGTAAGATAAGCTATCCAAGGTTCTATCACCAACAAAGGATAAAAACAAGCAGTCCGGGACAACAATCTCACCGGGAACAATAGTAGGAAGCATCCCCTTAGCCTTAGGTTCGGAGGCCGACCTCCGAGCAGCCACTTCCCAAGCAGCTTTAGCTTTCGCTTTTATCTTTTTAGCAGATTCGGCCGCCATCTGAGCAAGGTTAGGAATGGTAGTACACCATGATGAAATAGCAACTGAAACAGAAGACAGAAAAATTTGTATAATCAAGACACACAAACAAATATAAGTAGAAAGGAAAACTCACCAAATAAAATACAAAAAGACACAAAACTTCACCAGTTCAAACTACAAAAGAAGAACAAATGATAAGTAACAGAATTGAATGTCGGAATAGTTGTTCGATTACAAAACCCTAAAAAAACAGACCCTCCGAACATATTATCTCGGTTATAACCCACATATCAAAACAATCATAGCACAATCCATAAGAAAATTAGTAGTAGGAACATAAGAGGAAGAAAAATGGAATGAGAAATCTCAAGCTAAGATTACGACGAAAAATATCACACAGTAGAGAGGAAAACGAAAAGAAACCTTTCATTTCCCTCTGATAAATGCAAGTAAAAAAGAAATTAGGAACAAACATGGTTTATATTCTAAAATATAGGGTACCGTAAAAGAAAATAATTGCCACATCACAAATGATTCGTTTTCCAAGGAGGGTAAACCAAATCCCCTGATTTACACCAATCAAATCTCGTAATTTATTTAGAAAAACCAAAATCTATAACCGGATCTCAAAGTGAACAAACCACCGACCTCGAATACACTATCCATGTCGGAATCGACACCCTACCTGTCTGCTGACTTGAGACACGCCGGACTCCGGGGGACTATTGTTGGAGAGGGATTTCCACCGCTCCCTACCCGGTCCGAGAACCATGCCTAGTACCAAAAAGACCCACAAAAAGACAATGGGCCCACGAACGTCCAAGGCCCATGCCGAGCTCAAGATACGACCATGCCGAACTGACATATTCAAACCAGTGCATAACAGAGGTTAAAACATTAAAGACGACCATAAAGTTACACGATACTCGCAGAAGATCACTTTACGATCTCATGCCAAAGTTCTATATAAAGAGAGACCAAATAGAAAGAGAGGGATCTGAACATCCTTTAGAGAATTATTACACTTTTGGTACATAGATATGTCTTTCTTCTTATATACCTTATGTATTCATATCCATTTTCTACTCATATTTCGAATCAAATATATTTCTTTATATGAAATCATCAATATATAATATTTATATATTTCTTCTTATACACGCAACCGAAACCATCAACTAATTTCTGAAGTGGATTTTGAGATCCAACACTGCTCTTAGTGCTCGCTATCATAATTATAGCTCAACTGTTTACTTATTTTTGTAACAGAAATTAGAAGAAAACGGATGTGCATGTAACATTGAAATTAGGGTAAATTTTCGAAAGAACCCTAAATAGTTTTTTTACCAAAAGAACACACAAGGAAAAAAAATGACCAAAAGATGTTTTATTAAAGAGGTAAATAACAACTATACTCATACTCTATATATATAAACATAAATAAATATTTAAAGAAAGAAAAAAAACCTTTTTATTTTTCATTAAAAACTTTATTCAATTCACACTTGTTCTGGTTTTTTTTTCAAAACAAAATTAAAATCTTGTAGGGAAGTCTTCTCTCGGAAACAAATGTTTGACCAAAAATCAGGAATAAAATCTGAGAAGACTTCTCAAGAAGTCTTCCTTCAGAAGAAGTCTTCTCGTAAATAATATTTTTGTAGTATTAATTATCGATTGCAAAAGTAACCCACGCAGATTTCTTGTGACAGTGAGAAGACTTCCTGAGAAGTCTTCTATAAAAGTCAAATTTCTGAAAAACTTTGGTCAATTGCAAAATTAACATGTTTATCTGAGAAAACTTTCTTAGAGTCTTCTATAAAAACACACAGAAAAAGTTAATTGCAAAACTAACATATGCATTGACCAGAAGACTTCTATAGAAGTCTTTTTCACGAACCAATCTGGAAAAAAAAATCAATTTCTTATCTTGAACCCGTGAGATGACTTGTTTAGCTTATTTAAACTCATAGAACTTCACTAAGAATGCTACTAACTCATTAATGACCAAGAATCATGAGTTTTAATGTCTCTATGAACCTTGCAAAGTTTGAAATCAAAATCTTGAATTTGTTTGGATGAAATTTGAGAGAAAGTGAAAGAGTGTGGTTTGTGTGAATAACAAATGAGAAAGGAAGAGAAAAAAGTAGATTTTTATGCATTAAGAGATCAAATTGGTTGTTTATGGTGGTTGGTGTATTGATGACAATAGCAATATTGTAAATACTTGATGAAGATGAGGATGATAGAGTAAAACACTCATTAAAAAAAAGTAATGACATTTTCGTGAATAACTCGAACATATATGATGAATAAGACAAATGAAAGTTTCAAAAAACGATAGGTTAGTTTTGCATTTGACTTCAAATTTTGAGCCACTTTTGCAAAACACCCACTTTAGTATTTGTTTTAATATTATTATCTTTATATTAACACAATATTAAATAGTCCATAAATATATATAATATAGGCTAATCAAACACAAATCAATTGTAGTTTTTAAATTATAAATAATTATTTAACATAATTTACAGACGATAGTACTTATTTTGGTTATACAAATATACTTACAATTTTTATTTTTGATGATAATACTTATAATTTTGGTTATACAAATATACTTACAATTTTTTTTTCAAAAAATATATATTATTTCGTTAATAAATATTATTATTATCTATAATTACATATATGTTATTTTAGTATTTGTTTTAATACATATAAATTCATTTTAAATAAATATTAATATTTATATATAATTTCTAATTTTAAAACATGTAAATAAACTGGAAAGAACATAAATAGTCATACATAGTTTTTTATTTAGATACATATATATTTAAACTGAATTAACATGAACAGTTATTATCATTTTGTATCATAAACAAAACACATCATAATTTATTTAAAATATAATTAATAAATTATTTATACTAATAAATTTATGGCAAGCTTTAAGTTTTTTTTAAATAACTTAATGATAAATTTAGCATTAATAAATAATTAAGTTTAATTACTGTTCAAATATTAATAAACAAAATAAAACTATCAAAATTTAGTGATAATATAGAGTAATTTATTATATATTAACAAGAAATTTTCTTTAGTAACTTCTAATAACATGGTTTACTTTCACATTTTAATAACATATGCTAAATTCAAAAAAAAAACATGTATCTTTTAAATATTAACAATTAGTATTTGGTTTACAAATTGCATACATAATTTGATTTTTTGTAATGAATTAACTACTATTTTCATCATATATATATATATATATATAAAATATCTTTGATTTCAAGAGATAAAAAATCGTGATAACAAAGATATTTTGAATTTAAAGATATTATATATATATATATATAATATCTTTGAATTCAAGAGAAACATATTAAAATATTTATATTCTGTGTTTAGTTCAGATGACTATAATTTTAACAATTACATTTTATTTAACAGCAAAGTATAATAGAAAAATATCAAAATAAATTATAAATATAAATTTATAAAAATAATAATAACAAAAAGTTTTTATAACAAAATAGTGAAAGTTAATGTTAATCAAGTGAGAATAAATTAAACATTTTTAAATTTTTCATTAAATTATTTTAATTATAAAATAAATATATGTTTCTTAACCAAAATGAACACAAGATCTAAGATTATTGTATTCTAATAATTTTAAAAAATAATAATATTATATTAGAAAAATATACAATGACATAATGAAAATAGAACATAACCTCATTCAAACAATTACATTAGAAAACTTAGTCAAACTAACAAAACTGAGGTTAAATTTTGGGGGAGTTGCCAAATATGACTCAAAACTTGATAGTGTAACCCGACTCAAATCAAATGCAAAAGTAACTCAAAATGCTAGTTAAATTACAAACATTCTCTCATGACTAACCAAAAAAGCGGTATTGTAGTTTACTATTATAACCTTGCGAGCGAGAAGACTTTCCTAAAAGTCTTCTCATGGTGTAGATCTTAAAAATAATATTTAAATTTTATACAAAAATATTTTGATTAGTAAAAAATCTCAATACTGTAATTATAGACATTTATAAATGATATAAATTTTGATTTGCTTAAATTGAATAATTTTCAATAGAAATGAGTGAATGTAGGTTAGTCATGATATTTTCGTGTTTATGGTTTGGTAACTATGTTATAGTATTGTATGTGTTTTTAAGGTTATATTGTAATCTTAATTTTTTTTCAAAAACTAAATTTAACCTTATATGTGTTTAGTTTTGTATATATTAAATACTTTATAAGTTTATTTTAAGTTTAATAAAGTTTTTATATGTGATGTAGTAATATATTTGATTCTTGGGTTTTTGAAGACTTAAATTTTCGAAGATATAATGCACTAGAAGATTTACTGGAAGACTTAACTACCATTTACTGCTTAAAATTTTAGAAAATTTTAGGTTTCCCGCTTATTTTTAAGTCTTCCAATAAGTCTTCCATAAGTTATCAAGTGGAAGTCTTAAGTCTTTCATAAAATCTAGTGTATTAGATCTTAATAATAATATTAAATTTCGTAAAAACAATTTTGGTTGGGGAAAAATCCTAATCATCTAATTACAGACATTTTAAGTGATATAAACTTAGATTTTAAAGTTTAATTAAGTTTTATTAATTGTTTGTTTCTAATTAGTTAGTTATTTGATTTTATGGTATATGTGACTTAAGTCTTCTAACAAATAATGCACTAGAAGACTTCTACGGAAGTCTTCTGGGCGAATAGTAAGCTTAGAGTCAAGAAGACTTTCAAGTAAGTCTTCAAGGAGTTATTTTATTAGAAGACTTACTTGAAAGTCTTTTGGAATAGAAAATATTTAATTTCATTGGAATTTTATCTTCTTACATAAAGAAAAATTTACACATTATCTCCCTTATTCTCAAATGACTGCAACAAAATTTAATTTTCTCATTCTAAAACTCTCAAACCTCTCTCTAATTTGTTTAAACTTAAAAAACCAAATTTTATATCAATTTCTCATTTTTATCTCATGTTTCTCACTTATTTATTTTATTTTTGTAGGTTTTTCATCGCATGGTTCTCATCTTCCACTTCTTTAAAGGTAGATTTATAAATCATATTTTATCATTCGGTAACTTCTTGTTGCTTAAAATTCTTAACTTTTGAAAACTCTTTTTGTTATTTTAAGTGCTTACCTTACTTTTGAAGCTTTTCAGTGTTTTGAAGTCAATTGAATGCTTTTGGATATGCAAGTTTTTCAGATATGAGACGATTTGGAAAACTTTCATGGAAGTCTTCTCGGAAGTATTCCAACAAGACTTCCGCAGTTCCAACAAGACTTCCGCAGAACTCTTCTGGGCGAATAGTAAATTTAGGGTCTAGAAGACTTTCAAGTAAGTCTACAGGGGGTATTCTATTAGAAGACTTTCAAGTAAGTCTTTCATAAAAAAAAACTAAACTTTATATTAATTTCTCATTTTTATCTTATGTTTTTCTCACTGATTTATTTTGTTTGGATAAGCATGTTTTTCAGATGTGAGACGAATTGGAAGATTTTCATAGAAGTCTTCTCGGAAGAATTTCATGGAAGAATTTCATGGAAATCTTCTCGGAAGAATTTCATGGAAGTCTTCTCGAAAAGTTTTCCAGCAAATAATGCACTAGAAGACTTCTGCGGAAGTCTTCTGGGCGAATAGTAAATTTAAGGTCTAAAAGACTTTCAAGTAAATATTTCAGGAGGTATTATATTAGAAGACTTTCAAGTAAGTGTTTCATAAAAAAAAACTAAATTTATATTAATTTCTCATTTTTATCTCATGTCTTTCTCACTGATTTATTTTGTTTGGATACGTAGGTTTTTCAGATCTGAGATGACTTGGAAGACTTTCATGGAAGACTTTCATGGAAGTCTTCTTGGAAGTATTCCAACAAATAATGCACTAGAAAACTTCCACAGAAGTATTCTAACAGAGTTTTCTCTCATGTTATGGAGTCCAACCTTGTTTTTGTAGAGGAATCATCTGTAATAATTTTGTTTATGATCGTTTTGTGATTTGTAGGTATACTCTTTCAATTGTGAATTTTTTTTCTAAATTTAAAGATATATTAATGAAAAAATTGGTAGATATATTCATGTCAACAATATTACATTGCCAAAAGTACTTGACATTATTAAAGTTTTTGATACAAATTCAATAGTAAAACACAATAGCACAATAAATTAGTGAAATTTACTACGGCTAAGGGAGAGTACTTCTCAAGAAGACTTAGCTAAATTCACCAAATATCAAATGCTACATAAATACTTAAATATATTCTGAACATCAAGTTCTATACTAATACTATAATCCGGGTCTGCTAATGCAATTTACTCCAAATTGTTTTTTTTTTTGCTTAGTTAATTGATTTTAGGGTTTCAGAAGACTTCCAGAAGACTTTACGGGAAGTCTTCTAACTCCTAGAAGACTTCTCAAAAAGTCTTCTAACTCCTGGAATACTTTTCGCTTAAATTTTAGTAGAATTTAAGTTTTTCGCCTAATGTGAAGTCTTGTAGAAGTTTTCGGAAGTCTTTTAGAAGTCTTCTAGAATTCTTCCAGAAGTCTTCTAGAATTCTTCTCATGTATTATATTATAAGGTTTTGGAAGACTTCAGAAGACTTCATCATTTGGAAAATATTTAGCATAATTGGGAATTTTGTTTCCATATATGAAGAAAATTTACACATTCTTTTTTTTCCTCTCAAATGGCTGCAACAAAAATATAATGTTTCTCACTCTAAAACTCTCTAACCTCTCTCTGATCTCTTTAGACTTGAAAATACCTAATTTTATATTCATTTCTCATTTTTCTCTTATATATTCTCACTAATTTATCTTGTTTTTGCAGATTTTTCATTACATGGTTCTCATATTTCACTCCTTTAAAGGTAGATCCACAAATTTTGATTATGTATTTTTGGTGTGTTTTATGTGTTAAATTCTAAAAAGTTATATATTATACTTAATGTACCAGGTTAAATGTATGACCTTTTGGATTTCTCTTTTGTGTTTGTGATAGTGTTCAATGGTTAAAGATATGACCTTTTATTTTTGGTATGAAAGAGAAGAAGATAACACAACATTTTATGTAGGTGAAACCTATAGAGGCATTAACAAGTTTAAAGGTTTGATCTTTTTGATCCTCTTTTGTTTTTGATAGTGTTATTTGGTTAAAAATCTGGTCTTTTCTTTTTGGTATAAAGGAGAAGAAGAGAATACTTAAAAATACTTTAGAAGACTTTTGGAAGACTTCAAAATACTCATGGAAGACTTCAAAAAACTCTTGGAAGACTTCTAAAAGACTTCCTGTAAGACTTCTCGCCTAATGTGAAGTCTTCCGAAAGTCTTCCACAAGTCTTTTAGAAATCTTCCACAAGTCTTCTACAAGTCTTCCAGAAGTCTCCCATGAAGATGTTAATGATTATTTTGTAATTCTTTTGTTTATGATATGTTTTTTTTCATCAAAAGGTCATTCTATTACTCAAACATGAGGTGGTCTGGGAAGTTAAACTGGAATAGAACAACCAACAAAACAAATATCTCTCTGGAAAGAAGGAGCATTCCTAGCTAATCCATCTGCAGTCCCATTGTAGGTTCTCGGGATGTGACAAATCTCAAAGGCAGGGAAGCAAATCAGCAGTGTTTGAATCGCTTCTAGTTCTGTAGCAAAACTCAGCCAGTCCTGTGGCTCCGTTATCATCATGATAATGTCCTTGCAATCAGTGCCGAACCTTTGGCAAAAAGAATATTGGAGCATATATTCCATTGCCCATCTAAGAGCCTCTAATTCCAAATGAAGCGCTGTCTCCCGCCTGCTCAAATTACGCGACCCCAATAGCTCAATTTTCCCCTTCTCGCTCTTCCACACCCAACCGCATCCACTATACTGATCTGTGGCGGTCCAAGAACCATCCACCATACAAATATTCTCTAGACATAAGGTCTATGCTGATTCACTTCTTTGCATAATTGGATTCTGATTGATCGACTCGTTAGCGCTAAACCACGCGAGACATTCACTCTCTGCATATCGAACCAATTCCCTTGGATCTTTGTCAATTCCCCTAAAAAAATTATCATTCCGGGCCTTCCAGATATACCAAATTATCCATGGAAAAGATTCTCTATGTTGGTCAACCGAGAACTCATTTTTTGCGCCAGAAAAGATAATCCATATTGGCATAGATACTAGTCAATGGAAATTCATTTTGACCTGAGGGTATCGACGACAGAGCCCACACTTGTACCGCAGGAGGGCACTCAAATATAGCATGTGTAACTGACTCCTCCGGCGCCCCACATCTCGGACATTAATCGTCACATCGCAAATTTCGATAATTAAGATTTTTTGTGACCGTCACATACCCTGTGATTAGTTGCCAAATAAGATGGCGCATCTTTGGAGGCGCATTGACTTTCCAAGCAAAGGCTTGAAGGTCAGTGATACTCGGTCCACAAAACTCACTCGTCACAGTATTTCTCAAGAAGTTTCCTAGCCACCAGTAACCTGATTTGACAGTATATTGACCACTCTTGGTATAACTCTAGCAAAAAGAGTCGCGGTGGTATGTTAAACTTATAGCGATAGATCTGATGAGGGGAATATCTTCCTCGGCTACATAGTTACTCAGTAATTCAATATCCCACTCCTTGGAATCATGGTTTATAAGATCACTAACTCTCAAATTCGGGTGCATTACTGGAGTAGACGAAGAGGCCGGCCTGGCTAGTATTGTTGGGATCCAAGGATCCTCCCATACCTTAGTATCATGTCCAGAGTGGATCTTTTGTCGGATTCCCAATATTAATAGGTTTCGTGCAGCCGAAATACTGTTCCAGACATATGAAGAACTTGTTACCAACGATACACGCAAAGGCGAGCTCATCTGATAATATCTTCCTCTTAGCACTCTAGCCACTAGTGAATCTGGAAATCGGACTAGTCTCCACAATTGTTTAGCTAATAAAGCCAGGTTGAATTCATTAATTAGACGAAACCCAAGACCTCCTTCATTCTGTGGTTTGCAGAGTTTTTCCCATTTCGCCCAATGGATACCTCGTTTAGGTGGGCTTGAACTCCGTCAGAACTGTGCAATGGCACTAGCAAGCTTCTCACAAATATCAAGTGGTAATAGAAATGTAGACATAACACATGTCGGGAGTGCTAATAGTATAAATTTGATTAGAACTTCTTTCCCACCTTTGGATAGCCATCTACCCGTCCACCCATTCACTTTATGCATCAGCTTGTCTTTAAGAAAAGCAAAGAGTTTGCATTTGGATCCACTAATATCTTCTGGTATACCCAAATAATACCCCATTCCACCCTCATTTTGGATACCAAGCTTATCTTTAATCAGCTGTCGAGTTTGGGCGTTTATCTTCTTACCAAAGAGCAGAGAAGATTTCTCAAAATTAATACATTGACCAGACGCTTCTCCATATTTCCTGAGCTCTTTCATTACTTCGTCACATTCACGGGGCTCCGCCTTACAAAAGAACAGGCTGTCATCAGCAAAGAGAAGGTGAGATATCGAGGGACAAGCGCGTGAAACACGCATCCCCGTTATCTTCTCTTGATTCTCTGCATGATTAAGAAGGCTAACGAGCGCTTCCGTGCATATAATAAAGATGAAAGGAGACAAAGGATCCCCTTGACGTAGACCTCTTCTCGGTATAATATTTCCCCTTGGTTGTCCATTCAACAGTACTTTATACCGAACCGAGGTTATGCAGCGCATAATCCATCCTATCCAGGTTTCTGAGAACCCCATCTTTTGCATCACTGCCTGGATGAATGGCCATTCCATGCGATCGTACGCCTTACTCATATCCGTTTTGATGGACATCCTTCTATTTCGCCCATTCTATTTAGTTTGCAGCGCATGAAACATCTCTTGTGCAATCATGACATTATCCGAGATTTGTCTTCCGGCCACAAAGGCCGATTGTGTTTTGGAAAATTAGACCTGGCAAAACTTTTTTTAATCTTTGGCATAAGACCTTGGAGATTATCTTGTAACTAACAT
This sequence comes from Moricandia arvensis, assembly GCA_905132765.1. Lineage (NCBI taxonomy): Eukaryota > Viridiplantae > Streptophyta > Magnoliopsida > Brassicales > Brassicaceae > Moricandia > Moricandia arvensis. Next base: position 15,321 of record CAJHQP010004082.1, read on the forward strand.
TGCATAAGCTGATGGGCCTAAACTTAGCCATCTCATTTGACCGCTCCACCTTAGGGATAAGACAAATATTTGTATCGTTAAGTCCATTTGCTATTGTCCCTTCAAAAAGGAATTGATTAACCATAAGGGTTAGGTCCTCCTTCACGATATCCCAGTATTTTTGGTAAAAAGAGCTGTCATCCCATCTGGTCCAGGAGCTTTCTCAAGGTGCATTGCGAACAAAGCTACTTTTACCTCCCATTCCGTAACCGGGCCTGTTAGGTTCGCATTATCCTCCCCAGTAATTTTCGTGGAAACCTCAGAAAGATCCTCGTCAATATTTCCCAGATTAGAACTCTCGAACAACTCTCTAAAATATGTAGTAGCAATAGCAACTAAGCCCTCCTCATCTTCCACAACATTCCCATTTGAGTCTAGGAGTTGAGTAATCTTGTTTCTTGCTCTTCATTGCTTTGTTACTGAATGGAAGAATTGTGTATTTCGATCCCCTTCTTTAAGCCAGAAATTCCTACTCTTTTGTTTCCAAAACATTTCTTCCGCCTTAAGAGCGTCAGATAATTCCTTCAAATCATCCGCTATATCCTCAGTTGTGCAGCATCGTCCAAGTACAGCCCCTCTACTTTCTCCTTTAGCTCCTCCACTTACCTCCCAGAATTGAGGTCATTCTGCCTCCTCCATAGTCCAAGCGCCTTACGACAACTTGAGATGTGCTCCATAATATCAGCATTCGGTGGAAGATCTGGAGATTTCCAACCCTCCAAAATAACTTGTCGTATTTCCTCTTTATCAGTCCATTTTTTGTCAAATTTGAAAGATTTCGATTTTCTCACTAGTTTTGACAGAATATTTGCAAGGACAAGACGATGGTCCGATCCCCACAGCCTCATATAGTTTACTATCGAGTGAGGAAATTTTTCATGCCAATCCTCATTCCCGACAGCCCTATCCAATCGACATCGGACAATGGTTCCCCCATCTCTTTTTCCAACCCATGATAGCATATTCCCTGAGCATGGAAACTCCAGCATTCCACAGTCATTGAGCATTTACTTGAAAGGCAAGAAGGAGCTATCCGATCTTGGTCTTCCGCCCACTTTTTCCTCGTGGCTTGTTATTTCGTTAAAATCACCTATCATAAACCAAGGTCCAATTCTTGTTGTTGAGAATCGCGTAAGACGTTCCCATACTTGATCTCTTTGTTCTAAGACAGGATCACCATACACAAATGTCATATAGACTTTTATTCCATCAATGATTGCCTCAACGTCAATCATTCTGTTATTCGAAAACAAAACATTAATTTGAAATTCATCTAGTGAAAACAAAGCTAAACCACCGTTAAGGCCAAGAGGCTCTACGGTAAACAAACGATCAAATCCTAAATCGGTCTGAATGTTTTGCAACAAAGACCTATTATTCTTCGTCTCTGAAAGGAACACAAGTCCTGGGTGATGCTTCTGACACATCTCCTTAAGGCGTCGAACTATGAGGTTGTTCCCGGTCCATCTACAGTTCCAACTGATTGTCTTTATGGTTCCATGTTGGATGAGTTTTTAGGCCTCATCACTTCCTCTCTTTTCTCCAGCCTATCTCTCGTCCTCCTCGTGCTGAGTCGCCCTGATCTACCAGCACCATTGTTCGAATTTGATCCCAGAGACTTGAATCATTTGCTAGGAGATCCTCGACGGAGGAGCTCCAACTTCTTACTTGGAAAGCTCAAAGGAGAATTTCTCTTAGCGCCAGGTTTCTGAACTCTCACTGCCTTCCTTGCTGATTTTGATCTCCCTTCCACAACATAAAGTGGCTCTGGCCACTTAGACTCAGATTCCAACAACTCCTCACCCAGAAAATCATCCTCACTTGGTACAAAACCCTCCATACTATCATCTTGCCCATCCAACTCCATATCATCCAGTGCCCCAATAATCTGATCCTCCTTGATCTCAGGCGCTAGAGAAGGAGAAAATGAAAGTGCACGAGCTGCTCCCTTAGAACGGGTAGTTACATTACTCTCCATAGGATTATCCCCTGTTGATGGGGTCACAATCTTGCTTGCTATCATCCTCCTTTGTCGAACTTCACCACTCTTCAGCTGCGCAGCCACCGGTGATTCAAGGGACAGCTGATATTTGTTCATAAGGAACAATATCCAGTGGGACAGCATAACCACTCTCACGAGGATTCCCAGCGCCCATCTCTCCAGTGTGGCGCCCTCTAACCTCCTCCATTTGCGCTTGTATTGGTGATTTAGCTCTCCATCGCTGCTCGGGTTTACGATGATATGGCTCATATCGACCACCATGTCTATTACTTCTATAGTAATCTTGTCGATTCCTGGAAACTCTTGTTGTGCGTCCCACCCCTCGTGTATCATAGCTATCTCTAGAGCAAGATTGACTCTCATGGGGGCGCTCTCCTGCACGATGTCTGTCTAATCTTAATACACCATGAGTCTGATCGTTCCTCTGTCGCCATGAAGATCGAGTCCCTTGAGTATTCTCAAATTCCTCCTTTGCTACAGACTGCTGAGTGTGGTGCACCACATGAATTTGAACTCTGGAGAAGACATCAGACCTCTCATTCGGCTGTTGTAACTGATTGTGAATACTGGCAGTAGGGCAGTATCCTTTCTCATGAGAGAGAAACCCACATATGGTGCAGTGCTTGAACAACATATCATATTTAATCTCAATAGTGACTTCATCCCCTTGTGGAGATTGGACTTTCCTTGAGAATTTCAGTGGTCGACGTGAATCTATATGTATGAGCATACGACCCTCAGATAGCTCCAAAGTATCAACAAATCCAATTCTCCCACCAATATTCCTCAGATTCCTATCGGTCCATAAGTGTAGGGGAAAACCAACCAGTTGAACCCAAAAAGGAATCACCCATGGATAATCATCATGAACTATAGGTTCCCATCTGACCAGCACGAACATACAAAAGTTGAAATGGAAAGGACTCTGCCGAAGAACAGAGTTAAGATCTTCCTCAGAGCTGAAGTTAAAGAGAATCTTTCCATTCCCCAGATCATTTGCCGTAATCCTGTCTTGTAAACCCCATTGTGACGACATTGTTTGGAGAAGCTTCTCCACCTTTTGTTTCCTTGGATTTAAGATCTTGCCAATGAGAGATAGATTGAATTCCTTAATAACAAAAGCATCATCATGATCTGTGAGTTTTATTGGTTCGTCATCGTCTTCGTATAGCAAGCCCTTGCCTTTGATGTCTGCTAGGTGAGCAGACCCCATCCTAGATGAGGATCCCATATGAGGAGCTCCCAAATAAACAACCGTGCTATAAGACGTTACCGGGACCAAACGACAATAATGAGTGCCGTTGAGAACACAAAGTGAAGCTTCGCTTATACCAAAGGGTATAATGATTCACGATTAACTTCCCAAGTCAGTGACACCGTCGATGAGGAACAGAAGTGGTAGAGTTGGACCGTCCACGAGAGGCGTTGCTACTGGATGAAGCCGTCGGAACACATGATGTCGAAGCTAAGTGGAGTCGGAACAAACCGTCATGAAGAAACAGATCAAGCCGGATCCGAGTGATGCACCAGACAATGGTCTGATACGTCGTTAGTTAACGTGCCGTCCACTCATCAACGGATGAAAGAGGTATAGCTTTGCGACCAATGAGATATCCAGGCACAGAGACAGTCGAGATCGACAATGGTATGCCGGAGAAGATGACCGGGAATAAAAGAGCACACAATCCGTCTTGAGCAAAAGACAATGATCTATTGATCAATGAAAACGTCGGATGAGAGTCACCGGCCTGAGATCGGCGTCTTCTCCGGGTTAGACGAGGCAGCTACGGATGAGGAGCGATACGCAGCCGAAGAACACACACAGACGCGATCAAACGGGAAGAACACAACGATGACGGCTGCTTCGACGAGATCAGATCAGCGGAGAGAACACTAGGCTTGAGGCAAGAGACAACGATCTCTTGATCAGGAGGGCGATGGGGCACGGTTCAAAGAAACTCGTGCTTGGAGATCGCCGTCGCACTCTTCGCTTTCTCTGCTGTTTATGATATGTTTAATGATTATTATGTGTACTCTTTTAATAATGATTTATTTTGTAAATTTGAAAAGATGTTAATAAAAATAATTATTTATGTTGATGTCTACAATATTATTTTTTAAAAGTGCTTGACTTTATTGAACTTCATAACAATAAGCATTTTAACCATACTACCCAAAACAACATAATATGTAGTCAGATTTACTACAAATTAAGAGAAAAGACTTCTCAAGAAAACTTGCTCAAATTCACCAAAGATCAAACAATACATAAGTCTCACTAGAAAAAGTTAAGTCAGTTAAGTCTTCTCTCAAAAAACTTCTAGAGAAGTCAAATGAGAACTTCTCGGGTGAATAGGAAAAATCAAAATTCAAAAAAAAAATTAGTTTTGTGTTTAACTTCAAGTTTTGAGTCAATTTTGCAAAACTCCCTTGAATTTTCTCACAACAAACAAATGTAACATAAAATAATGAAAAAATAATATTAAAAAGGGTAGACTCTAATTTCAAACCTATCATCTAAAAAAAGAGAAAGCTTAGTTCCTAAATGACATAAACCATCAGCACGAAAGTAGAAAGAGTACTCAAAGCATGACAATTATAATTTAAAACACGGGAACGTAAAGACACATATTTAGTACAAACCAATACGATAAGATATAAATTTACTGAACACATTATGTAAACTATTCAAATTCTTATTCCCCAAATATTTTAAAATGTGATGTTTTTGTGAGTATAGTCACTTATTCCCAAATTTATTGTCTTCAAACTTTTAGTTTACTTGATTTAAATTTTGTTTTTATTATTAAAAATATAAAATTGTTTAAATTAATTAACCAAAAAATATTTTTTTACTATTTAACGTAATGACATTTTACAGTGAAGATTAAATATAATTGTTTTTTCAATACACTTACAAATAAAATTCAATTTCTTTTGATAAAATACCAAATCCGGCGCAAAGCTTAGACTTTTCCTAGTAAATAATATTACAATACTCTTTCAGTCTTTCAGGTGTTTCTTTCTTCGCTGTAAAAAACAGAGATTTATCGCGTTTGGCATAGTCGTATCATTGTTTTAGATTCAGAATAGCTCATCTACCAAAAGATTCCTTATTCATAATTTCATATTATTTCTTGAGTTTCGTTTAATAATTAATTGCATAGAAAAATTACTTATGCAAATTCTAAGGGTCGAGTATGATATCATACGATTAAATAAAAATATTTTTGTTTTTCTGGGTTTAGGGATTTTAATTTAACAAAAGTCATTGATCAAATTTTATGTATAATCACTTTGTTATTTTGCTTATGGACTTTAATGGACAACGTATTGAACAAATGTAAACGAAATTGGAGAAGAAGTACGAAATAAAAATGAAATGAACGGCAATCAAACATCAAAACCAACTCCAATTCCATGGATGAATATATGCAGCAAATCAAAGTCAAAGCCGATGCACTTGCCTTGCTAGGAGATCCGATGCATCCAGAGGATCTTAACGATGCAGTTCTTGATGGACTCTCTGGCGATTACAAGCCCACTATTGAAGCTGTCCACGCACGTGATACACCTATCTCATTTATTGAACTCCATGAGAAACTTATCACTCGTGAACAAGTTCTATCCATAACTGCGTGTCCTCAACAACAACAGTTCCAGATCACAGTGAATCATGCCCACACCTGATCCAACAACTGGCACAGCAATAATCAATCCTTTCATTTCAACAACAATGATCAAAGGGGTCCTCACCCTTATCTAGGTTGATTTCAAGCATGCGGCACTCAGGGCAGTGCAAAGAGATGACCAATATTTAGAATGGTGTCTCAGTCTTCAAACTTTGCTTCACCGCAACAGTATTAGGGGTACAACAACAACTACTCTCAGCAGCTTCCGAGAGCCTAGAATGCGATGCTTCAACAATTTAGATACGCTTTCTTGGTTGCTATATTCAGGTGCCTCACATCATCTCACTTTCGACTTAGCCAATCTCTCACTTCACACACCTTACAATGTGGTGAGAAAGTTCAGATAGGCAATGGAATGAGTCTTGAGATATCGAATACTGGTTCCTCTCTCCTTACTTCTTATCCACGCAATCTGAACTCAATAATGTTCTTCATGTTCCTACAATTGCAAGGAACGTATTATCGGTTCATAAACTTTACAATGATAACATTGTCTAAGTGGAATTTTTCCTAATTAATGTGTTTCAGGTCAAGGATCTCAAGTCGGGGGCACAAATGATCGAAGGGAAAACTGAAATTGGAGGTTATATTTGGCCAAATCTAGACTCATTCCAATCTCCCACCTACTCTACGTCTATCAAATGACCACTACCTATCTGACACTCAAGACTAGGCCACCAATCTCCTATTTTAAAAGCTGTTGTTTCTTCTTCTATGCTTTCAGATTTCAATTCCTTAGAATCTTTTCATTGTATTGATTGCTCAATAAACAAAAACCATACGCTTCCCTTTTCTACAATCTCCTCTCATTCCCCAAAACCTCACCAGCGAATCTAAATTCAAGTTTAGGGGGTGTTAGTGGGAGATGAATTTAGGTAGAGTTGATTGATTTTAAAAATCAAGAGAATTGTTAAATTTATAAAAAGTTCTAATGAGTTTTTCATATTTAAAAAGTCTATGAAAGTATTATACTACAATGATTTTGATAATCTTTAGTATATATGCAATACTTTGAAAGAGTTGTTTTATGAGTTAAAATGTTAAGAATTTAAGTCTCAATAACACAAGATTTTGATGGAATTAAAAATCTTTAAAACCAAGACTTTTTGAATAACAATAGATTTTATATGTCACTGAAGAATCATCAACCCAATAACACTTAATTTTAAAAGAATGTTAGAATCCATTTGCCAATAACTATAAATTTTTAAAATTCTAACAATCATTATAAATGTTGCTCCCACTAACACCCCCTTATATTGATTAATCGTAAGAGTATAAATGTATTTTTTCTATTTAATAAAATAAGTTTTGATCATTTTGACTCCTTGTGTTCTATATATGTGATAACAACTTTTCTTTTATTCCTCTGTTGATTTTTTCTTCAGTTCTATACGGTGTAGGTGATGATTCGGTAAAAAAAGAAAAAGTCGACAACTAAAGAACCTTCGTCATAATGCGCACTCAACTGGCTGCTGAAGAACCATTACCGGTAGTAAGTTTATTAAGACCATAAGGTAGAATGAAATAGCAAGACATGTTTATTGAACACATGACCTTGAGCTTTTATTAAAATGCTTTAACCATTAAACTAAAGAAAACTTTGAAAATTGAGGGCCAAAAATATTTTATAATATGAAGACCGGAAGATCATGTTTTCTTGGCTTCCCCTCAAGGCCGGATCTGTGAAAAACTTTCCTACTCTAATGTACGGGTTGTATGATTAATACGTTAAGACTACATAAAGCTATACTACATAAATCTATACTACATAGTGGACTTTATAATTGTATGTAGAAAAATGTTAGCATTTTAATGTTTTCGGCCGACTATTTTGCTCTAGAGAAATAAAAACGAGACTACGTTTTATTAAATTTTTCTGTAATGCTGCCAATTTAGTAATAAGAAATTGTCTAAAGATGACACATAAGCAATATCATTCTGTAATTGATACAAAATAAGGTTATAATTTTTAAAAATTATTTAAATAATATATAAGGGATATCATAGACAAATTACTTATAGAAACTAACGGTCGAGTATGATATCATACGTTCAAATAAAAATGTTTGTGTTTTATAGGTTTTGGGATATTTTTTAAGTAGTTGGTCAAATTTATATATAATCACTTTATTTTATTTTATTTTATTTTATATATAGATTTATTGGAAAATATAATAAATAAATGTGATCGAAATGAGGAAACATGTACGAAATAAAATGAAATGAATGGCAACTAAAATATAAATATTAAAAAAAAAAATGAAATACAAAGTCATTGTCAACTTCTACAAAACTAATAAACACACAGATTTTAGGTTTTGTTTAAAATTAAGTAATTACTTTGAAAAGGAATTAAAAAAAAGAAACAGATGTATATTAAATTGCTTGAGTTTTAGAAAATGAAATAAAAAATTAATTAAGTAATTATCAACGGCTAAATTTTAGAAAAAAGGAAATAACCAATGCATTAATAAATGATCCGGTCCTGAAAAAAGGAAATTGCAACAAACACAATCTTTATAAACGCATTCAGTCCCCTAAACGAAATAGATTTTGCATACACTCTTCTCTCGCAAGAAACATTAACAGTCCCAAATTTTAGGGTTTCTTTCTCTGTTACGTTTTCTTTCTCATTCTAGCAATGGCGACAGCGACAAGTCTGGGTCGTGATCCGTTGTTCTTGTTTTCCTCCTCGTCGAAGTCTGATCGTGCGGCAGCGATAAAGATTAGGTTTGCAGATATAATTGTCAAGTCGAGTAGTAACAAGTCTGAGGCTTTGATGAAGATACGAAGAGAGGAGGAGTTTCTACAGAGGAAGCAACTTGAAGAGAAAACAAGGATGAAAATCAGACAAGAGGCAAGGCTTGCGGTAATGAAGGTGGAAGAAGATGCAAGATTAAACCGTAAGTTCGAACATCCCTTGTCTGACTTGAAAGAACTGTTAAATCTCTGTGGCGGTTCCCGTCAGGCAAGCAATCGATCTTTTTTTAAACAGTTTGGATTGGTTTTAACAACTGATGTTGATGATGATCTTCTTGATGATCTTGAGGAAGGTGAAATCTTTTAGAGTCCAGTCGTATCGTGACTGTTGAAAAATAGAATCTTTCTTTTGCATATCAACAGAGTTTGGGTTGGTTTTGACATGTGATGATGATGATCTGCTTGATGATCTTGAAGAAGGTGGAATCGTTTAAAGTCTAGTATTATGACTATGTTTCTTTGTTTATGATTTTAGGAGACATGTCTAATTTTTCTAAGTATATGGTGGTGTAGAATTGTTTGATGGTTAATTGGTCTTTGTTTCTCTATAAAAAGTCTTGATTTTTTACTTGTTTTCTCTTCTTTTTTCGACTGCGTTCAAACTCGTTAGATCCATTCAGAGTTTCTTAGCCTATACTGGCTTCATTAATCATTATACATGACAAATGACTTTGAACATGTAAGTTAATTAAGTTACTCATCGTCTACTTCAACCAAATTTTTTGACCATTCATCTCTGAAGGTGTGTATACATTTTATCCAACTGATTTATTAGATAACGTCAACTTGATTTGACTGCTCAATTCCATTGCTTAAGCTTCTCTGGAAATTACACTGACACTAGTGGACACTGGACATTGTCTTACATTCGTTGGTTCTGTTTTTATTTGGTCCTTTCATCCTTTGATCTTTTTTATTTATTTTTGTTTCAATGAATTTGTGTGAGGTCAAATGGCTTACTGTATCTCACATTTTCTAGTGATACTTAACCACATGTATGTAAGCAGACACTCAGTGCTAAATGTAGCAATTATGAGGAAAGGCTGATTACACTATCTACTTTCGACATTGGTGTAACTAACTCTGTTTCTTACTTAGAATCCACCTTGATCTTCCGTATAACTGCTTCTGCATGCTTTGTGTTCATCAAATGTGGCAGATCTTCGGGATGACAAACACTTCTTCATTGACCACCCTGTTTCTGTACCTATTACCAAGGCTCAGGTAACTCGTAATTTTTTCTCACACTGCTTCTGTTTTACTCCGTTCGTGCAGTGGCGGATTTGAGAGGAAGCATTACAAGCACCAGCTTCCATCCCTCAAAATTCTTTTTGTATAAATCAGCCTTTTTAGAATTTTTTGTCTATAAAATTAATATAAGTGACCAATTTTTAAAAATTGCTTATGGTCTATTGTACCTCAGGACCGGTACTGCGTTCGTGAATCATTTTGGTAGACTATATTCTATCTTCAACACTATTGAAAACATATAACTTGATCTTCATTATTTTCTATAATAATAGCCGTTTTAATTGTGTCAACAACATTAGCATTGAGTAATAATATTTCTAGTGTGTTCTTCCTTAGGCTCTTAAAACTAGAATTACATTTTTTTCATTAATACCATACTCAAAGTTGCATATTTACTTAAAATGAGATGGTTGTCCGCAAATTTGCGGGTATAAATATTATATAAAATATATATTTTTATATTATACTATAATTTTTTAATAATAATTAGAAATATTAAAAAGATAATTTTTAACTCAAATAATTTAAAAATCTAAAATTTCAATACTAATTTTTAGAAGCATGAGATTTAGTGATAATTTATTAATATTAATCAAAATCACTAAAAATATTTATTTTACTTAATTTGATCATATGATTAACAAATTCATTATCAGTGAACCTAAAACATATTTTAAAACACTTTATATCTCACATTATTTTATCAATCACTTTATTTAATTTTAATAGAAATTAATTCTCATTTGCGAAGATCTCATAAATTTGAAGCAAATAATTGATGAATATTTATATATGCAGTTATTATATTAATTTCTCCAACATATATTATGCATCAAATTTAACTTCTTCTTATTTTTCTTTTAACATTTCTTTATTTTCATCACATTTTAACATGCATTGCTAATGTCTTTTTAATTTTTTTACATATTGTTTTGCCAGATATTTTTATCTCTCTCAAAATATTAATACAAATCACATAATCAATCAAATACCCATCTTAAAATCTCTTTTCAATCATCACATTAACTTGTTTGCTATATTATGGTATATTCGACTTAAATTCAAAAAAAAATTATAATTACAACGCTGTCACATGTTCCGTTTAATATAATCCATCTAATCTTCAAAGTTTATATATTAAACGACTAATTCATATATTTTTCAGTGTACATTGCAGTAATCCCACATTTATATAAATATGTAATTATCACATTACTTTTATTTATTTTTTAATTAAAACAAAATATTTTTATTGCAAATTTCTCCTTTTTACAAATTTATATTTTCTTCTATAAATATTTATATGCTCTTATAAATAATTTTAAAATTCTGATAAAAGGATTTTAGAATCTATGATAAATAATTTTATTTTTCTAAGAAAAAAATTTGAAATGATTTATAAAAAATATATGAAATCTATAAGTCATTAATATTTATCATATACTGATATACGAATATAATATAAAATATAAAACTATTACATTGATTTATATATAAATAATTTTGTTCATTATATTATGTAGTTTATATTATCTATAATTGGAAAAATTATTTGTCATAAATCATTATATGTAATACCATTTAGATTATTTGACAACTGGTATTAATTACTTTTAGTTTTACCTTTTAATTTTAGATCTAATTAAAATAAAATTTAAAATCACCGACCAAGAAAATTATAATAATTTTCTTAAGACTTCTCTAATAATCGAAAAAATCACTTAAGTAACTACTCGTTTAATGTATAATTTTGATTTTTATTTTATGTGATCTTATAAACACTTTTAAAATTCTGATAAAATGATTTTGGAAGCAATAAAAATGATTTTTGAATTTTTATAAAAAATGATTTATATATCATATATGGACATTATAAGACGTTAATAGTTATTATAATACTCTATATAAAAATATGAAATTTATATATAATTATTATAAGACATTAATAATTATTATAATACTCTATATAAGAATTTAATTTTTTGACATAGTATAAAATTATTTATATTGATTTCTATTAAAAATTATTCATTATTTTATATGGCTTAAAAATATAAGAAAGAATTAATCAAACTTTATTACTCTTTGTATAATTTTGACAATTAGTTACCATAAATTATTGTTTGTAATATCACTTCTAATTTTTTTGGCAAGTGATATTAATTAGTTATAGACTTTTTATATCTAAATAAAATAATTAAAAATTAAAAAACATCGACCAATCAAATTATAATAATTTTTTTCAAGACTTCATCAATAATCGACACGTAAGCAAAATCACTAAAATGACTTCTCAATTAATATATAGAAAGACTGTTGTTAATATTAAGTCGAGGTATTGGACTAGTAGCCCGTTAGCTCAATTGTTTAGAGCGTCGTGCTAATAATGTGAAGGTCGTATGGGCCACTCAATTTTTATTTCCTCTTTTTGATTCATGCTTTTCTGATTTAGGAGGATTGGTCAGGCTTTGAAGGGCCCAACCCTCATTCTCTTCACAGCAAACACACAGAAGCAAGACTCTCTTTCCAACGATAATAGCAAGGCTGATTGATCTTGTCAAGTAGAAGATCGAAGGCTAACATTTCCATCGACCTACAAAGATCGGAGATATCAACATAATTAATATAAGCTGCATGCTTTCTGTATGGGAAAAGGGGCCGATTTCGACCCAAATAATTTCAATCATGCCTTATACGACCAGAACAAATGACTAATGCTAAATACGACATTAGCAAGATGATAATTCAGATAACTTATCTAAACAATTTAAAACGTGCTTAAATCTACCATGGCCATAAAAGAAGTTAGTCAATTCTTAACTTGGATGAATGGACATATGATGTGCCATTATTAACCAAAATGATGTTGTATTAATTATAAAAAAAAAAGAAATTATTCTTTTATAGGGTTCAAGCGTGTGCAATTATATCATTAACAGGAATAATTAAACCACTGCGCTACATTAAACTTCTCAATTAAGAACAAAGCACACAAATTAAAAGCTTTACTGTGTTGAGATTTCAACATCAACCTTTACGAGACCATACTGTCTTCCAAAGTCGCAGGGAAATTGGAGTTGTGGCGGAGATATTCGCGGTGGCTTCGCCGTTCGTCGTCGTAACGGTGACTCCGTCATTCTACAGCAGTCTGTAAAATATTGTTGGAGTCCAGATTCGGTTCGTGATTCTTAATGAATATAGTTCGGATCGTGTAAAAAGGTCTGAGTCGTTTCAGTTATTCGCATAAACATCTCTTCAAATTATTGGGGTTCAAAGTAGAGTAGCAAAAAAGTGTGAATATATAATAGGAGAATTTTCAAAAATACTAGTTTCTTTATATCACTTTTCATTTTTACTTTATTAAAGACACATTTTCAAAAATATCACTTTTTAAGGGGTAAATTTTTTTAAAATTAATTAAAATCTTAAATTTTATATTCCTAAATCCTATCCACACCTTACACCACCCCTTAACTCTAAATCATAAATCTTAGATTGATTAACCCAAAAGTTATAAGTGCGTTTTTTTCTCTTAAAAACAAAGGTAAAAGTAATTAAGTTATTTTTGAAAACTGGTATAAAAAATGGTATTTTTGACAATTTCTCTATATAATATTGCATTTGTCGTTATTTCGAAGGTTTAATGTGGCATAGTGGTTGAAAATTTCAGACAAGTCGTTTCAGTGCAAGGGTTTGACCTAAATAGGTTGATTTTCTTTTATGTAGTTTTAACTAAAATGATGTGGGTTTGGTTATATGACTAGTAAGCTGAGTTAACGATTGAGTAAGGGCCTGACTGGTAAAACCGCAACTGCTGGGGTTGCGGAAATTTGCGGTTGCAGTTTTAAACCTTATTAAGAAATTTAAACAACTGATATATTTATTAAAAATTATTGCGTTTGCGGGATACTTATGACTGGTAACTACTAAATGCAGTGGTGGTTAAATAATAATTAACAATATTTATATTTTATATACTTTTAAATTATTAAAAATCATAATATTATAAGATATAAATTATAATATGATTTTTTTCTTTAAATTATAGAAAATATTTTTAAAAAAGTTTCATAACTTAAATTAAATTATAGTATATATATATATATATATATTGATATACTAATAGTTAATATTTTAATTGCATATTTTTTATAGTTTTTTGAAGAATTTTTTTTATCTTGCAACAACCGTCCGCAACCGTAAACGCTAGGTGGAACCAACTTTTGAATTTTAAAAATATAAGAAATTTGAAGCGATTTACATTGTTTTCTATGATTGTTACAAAATGCAACTACTACTACCAATCGCAAAAGCTACATTTGCGGATGGTAACGGAGAAACCAATAATGCCCTAAGCGGGGGTTATTGTTTCTTGTACATTTATGGATTTATGAATCTTTTTAGATTTAGAATTTTCTAATGAATTTCTTAATTTTTAAATCAAGAAAGTAGATTTAAGAATAATTTTCATATGGTCAAAGTAGATTTACCCATTTAAAAAAATTAGGTAGGCTATTTGAAAGGAAAATTTCATAAAAATACTTCAATTAAATTTATTAATTTTTTTTAGTACCAAACTTTTTTATCCAGTTTAATATTCCAATAAATTATTTTGCTCAATTTAATACATCAACTTTTAAATAGGTGCTTATGTTAATACCCAAACTTTGTTTATTTTAATTAAAAATAGTAATAAATTTGAACCAAAAATTACAAAATCTCCAGAATCTAAGAGAAAATAGTAAAAATTTCTAATTTAATTTTAAGATTTAGGAAAGAAGGTAAACAAATTAGGGAGAAAATTAAAAAGTTTAAAATTTTAATTTTGAAGCATAATATAATACATTTGTTTTTATTTCAGAAAAACAAACTAAATTTAATATTTAATATTTGAAACTTTTACTAAGAAATTTAAGATTATACTTTACTTACTTTTATTTCTTAAAACAATTAAAATTTTCTGATATGTTTTGTAAATTTAGTTTTTTTTTTAATTTTTTTTGAAACTTATTAGTATTTTTAATTAAAATAAACAAAATTTGAGTATTAAAATGGGTGCAATTTTAAAAATTTGTGAGTTAACAAAGTAATTAGTTGGAGTATTAAATTATTAACGAAAATGTTTTGGTATTAAAAAGATCAACTAAATTTAGTTGAGATAATTTTATAAAAATTTTCCTTACTTGAATGATCATCAGGTTAAGGTTATGGTCGTATTTAGCACAAGTCACTTGTTCCGATCTTATAAGGCACGATTGAAATTGTTTGGTTAGAAATTAGCCATTTTTTCATTCGTACCCAAACCTTTGCAAGAGTTGACTGAGCCATTCTATACCTCATGTGTCTCATCAACTTGGAACTGATTATTTGGAAACACATTAAGAAATCTTCTTTTTTGTGCCTTAAACGTATTCACTTGTTAGTTCGTCAAACCGAACCCTGTTGAGTCATGAAAAGATCATAAAAGTTTCCAGAAAATGACCCAAATATATATATTATGTTGTAAAACTAGAGAGAATAGAAGGGGAATTCATGTTGTCTTTCATTAAGCAATAAGGTCTAGAGATTACAAAAAGATTAAACCGACCACAAGTAAAAAGGAAATAATACAAATCCTATTGCAATTAGAAAAGGAAAATATCCAAAACTAATATGAAAAATGTTTCCTCTTTGCCGAAAACCCTAAACCTATTTGTTTTAGATTTAGTAAACTTCTATGCAATAGGTTTATGTGTGGACCGGTAATGGATGAGCTGACCATGGACCCATCGACCATGGGCCATAGAGGTTATGACAATCCACTATGGTTCATAAAATCCTCCTTGGATGTCATAACCATGTAATACGCCTTAGGTGTTGCCTCATTAAAACCTTTGACCAGGAAAAACCCAATGGGACAAAACCATGGTTAAGGAAAAAGAGTACAACGCGTATTACTCCCCCTATTTCGTACTTCACCGAAGATCTTTCAATCTTCTCATCCCAATCTGATGTATTAGTTTCATTAGTGTCGAGGTTGGTAGTGATTTTGTGAAAAGATCGGCTGAATTGTCAGTTGACCGTACTTGGACCACTTGGACCTCTCCTACCTTTTACAACTCGTGGGTGAAAAAGAATTTTGGCAAGATGTGCTTCGTCCTATCTCCTTTGATGTACCCATCTTTGAGCGGTGCTATGCAAGCTGCATTGTCTTCATATATGATGATCTGTTCTTCTCTTCCATCGACCATCCCACAGTCTGATCGGATATGTTGAGTCATGGACTTCAACCAAACACATTCTCGGCTGACCTCATGAATGGCCAAGATCTCGGCATGGTTGGATGAAGTGGCTGCTATGGTTTGCTTCATGGATCTCCAACTTATAGTAGTTGCACCAATTGTGAAAACATAACCTGTCTGAGATCAAGCATGGTGTGGATTTTATAGATAACATGCATCCGCAAAACCAACTAAAACTTCTGTGATTGGTTAGTATAAAACAATCCAAGATCTTTCGTCCCTTGTAGGTAACGAAGTAAATGTTTAATCTCATTCCAGTGCCTTTGGGTCGGACATGAACTGAACCTAGATAATAATTTCACTGTAAAACATATATCTGGTCGAGTGTGGCTGGCCAGATACATCAAGGCTCCTATGGCACTTAGATATGGCACTTTTGGACCAAGGATTTCTTCATCCTCTTTCTTTGAACCGTGTGGATCAGTGTCCGGACCAAGTGATCTTACGACCATAGGCGATGTCAGTGGGTGACATTGGTCCATATTGAATCTCTTGAGTACCTTTTTCCTATATGCCATTTGATGGACAAGGATTCCATTGTTTATGTACTCAAGTTGTAATCCCAAACAAAACTTGGCTTTCCCAAGATCTTTCATTCAAACTCTTTCTTGAGATATTCAATCGTTTGGGAAATCTCTTTAGAGGTTCCTATGATATTCAAATCATCAACATAAACTGCTATGATCACAAATCTCTTATTTTCGAATTTCCTTATGAATATGCATGGACTGATCGGATCATTTTTATATCCTTCTTTCACTAAGTATTCACTTAGTTTATTATACCACATTCGGCCACTTTGTTTCAATCCATAAATGGATTTGTTCAGTTTAATGCAATGTTGTTCTCGAGAAATTTTTTTATCTTTAAGCTCAATACCTTCTGGAACTCTCATGTATATCTCATTATAAAGTGGGACCATATAAGTATGTTGTTACTACATCCATCAAGTGTAAATTCAAATTCTCTCTTATGGCCAGACTTATCAGAAATCAGAATGTAGTAGAATCCGCCACATGGGAATATGCTTCCTCATAATCTATCCTTGGTCTCTGTGAGAATCCTTGTGCAACAAGCCTTGCCTTATATCTCACGACTTCACCATGTTCATTTCTCTTCCTCTAAAAGACCCACTTATATCCAACTGGTTTGACATCATATAGTGTCCTTATAATCAGACTAAACACATTTCTCTTCTTTAAAGAGTTTAACTCCACGTTTATGGTTTCTTTCCACTTAAGCTAATCTGATTTACGAGTGCACTCTAATATAGACGTGGGTTCATGATCCTCGTTTAAATCGATAAGTTCAAGTGCTACCTTGTATGCAAATAAATCATCAATGTCGACATCTTTTCTGTTCCATTGTGTTCCAGACATCATATAATTGATTGAGATCTCATTATTATCAATACCCTCAGTACCAGGGAGTTTGGCATCCCAAACATCCTTATTTGGGACATTCGGATTGACCTGATCTGGTATTGGTTCGGCCATGGTCGGTTCGACCATGGACTGTCTGACTGTGGTTGGTCTGACCATGGATGGTTTGACTATGGTTGGGTCGACCATGTCATTAGTCTCGGATTCCTTTTCTGCACCTTTCTTTACTTTCCGAGGAACCTTATCTTTGGAACCTACTGGTCTACCATGTTTCAAATGTGTCTTAAACTCTGTAGCAACTTGATTTTGTCTCTCCTAGACATCAATTCGTATAGGTGCATTACAAGATGGTATATGTGACTTAGTTACTTTCTTTGGGTTAGCAAATGAGTCTGGCAATTTATTAGCTAGCTTTTGTAAATGTATAATCTTTTGGACTTCTATATCACATTCTTTAGTCAGAGGATCATGCCAAGACAATGATGGTTGATTCCATTCAATTTCTTTTACCAGCTTATTATCTCCCCCTAATGTTGGATAGTTAGACTCATCGAAATGTGAGTCTGTGAACATGGCCTTAAATAGATAACCCGTGGTTGGCTCAAGGTATCTGATTGTATTGGGATAATCATATCCAACATATATTCATATCCTCCTTTGAGGTCGCATCTTAGTTCTCTGTGGTGGAGCAATTGGTACATATACTGCACATCCAAATGTTTTAAGATGGGAAACGTCTGGCTCATGACACGTGATTAGTTGGGATGGTGAATATCTATGCTCACTAGATGGCCTGATGCGTATTAACTCGGCTGCATGTCCCCAAGCAAATACTGGGAGTTTTGACCTCATGAGTAATGGTCGAGCAATCAGTTGAATTCTTTAATGAATGATTCGGCCAAGCCGTTCTGAGTATGGACATGTGCCACATTATGTTACACACTTACCCCCATGGACATACAATATTCATTAAAAGTTTGGGAAGTGAATTCACCAGCATTATCTAGACGTATAGTCTTTAAAGGAAAATCTGGAAAGTGAGCTCTTAATCTTATTATTCGTGCAAGCAATCTTGCAAATGCCAAATTTCGTATGGAAAATAAGAATACATGTGACCATCTGGCTGATGCATCAATAAGGACCATGAAATATCAAAATGTCCCACAAGGTGGGTGTATTGGTCCAGATATGTCACCTTGTATCCTTTCCAGAAAGTTTATTGTTTTCTTATTCACTTTGACTGGTGATGGCCTAACAATGAGTTTCCCTTGTGTATATAATACACACGTGAGATTCTTTGGGATAACTCGTCTTTCTTTCAAGATGTGCCCTTTAGTATTCATTATAAGTTTTCGTATCATGTTTGAACCAGGGTGGCCAAGCCTGTCATGTCATAAAGTAAAATCATCAGTGAACCTTTTGTTTACTGCGGTATTGGCCTCTATCATACTGGTCTTGGCATAGTAAAGACCAGTAGAAAATGCAAGTATAGTCTCGACCACTTTCTTATGGCCTTGGGCGTGCTCTACAATTTGAAGGAACTCTTTGTTTTCTTCGCCCATTATTTCAATATGGAAACCATTTAATCTATATCTTTGAAACTCAAGAGGCTCCTTTTAGAGCTGGGACGAATATAAAGCAACAGGTATCTCTAGATGTGTGCCATTAGGAAACAAGATACTAGCCTGGCCATGGCCTTCCTATAAGGCTGGCTATACCTGCAATGGTACTTATATTGGCATTTTGTAGGGTCAAGTCTATGAAGTATCTTTTGTCTTTGAGAATTCTGTGGCTTGACCCACTGTCCACAATTAGTATGCTCATATCATCTTTCATTCTATAAAATAAAATCATTCATATCATTAAGTATAAATTCAGACAGAAAACAATGAAACAAACTCAAAGAAAACATAAGGCCAAAAGAAACATAAAATAAATCAAAGCACAAAAGTTTGATGCCGAAATCAACTGGACTCTTTTAGGCAATCAGAAGTTTCATAGTTTAGAAGATTATCTTGATCATGGTCGAAATCACCATTGTCATCTTGGACCAAATGGGCTTCAAGATTCTTCCCTTTTATACTCTCTTGATAGAGGTCAACAAGATTTTTGGGAGTCCTACAATTCTTAGCCCAATGATTTCCCATTCCACATATGTGGCCAACTGATTTGGTCGAGTGTTGTGGTTTAAAAGATACATCACATTCACCCCGTCCCCGACCATGGCCGAAACTGGGTCCACAACCACGGTTATAGTGGTTCCCTAGGCCATGGTTTGAGTTATAGCTTCGATCATATGAATTGTTGTTGCCTCTACCACGACCATTCCATCCACCACTGCTATGGCCGTGTGGTTTATTCTGGACATGGTTACTTTCCTTAGTTTCTCTGTTTCTTTTGTGGCCTTGTTGGCTTCTAGTAATGGGGTTGATCCAGGAGGTCTCATTTCACTGTTCCTCATCAAGAGTTCATTGTTTTGTTCGGCCAGTAAATAGGCACGGGATCAGATCTGCATACGTCTTAAAACCCTTTTCTCTATATTGTTGTTGTAACAACACATTGCTTGTGTGGAAGGTGGAAATTGTTTTTCCAACATGTCATTATCCGTTATAACCTCACCACACAGTTTCAATAAAGAAACAATCTTAAATGGGGATGAATTATATTCATCCACTGAATTGCAGTCCTGTATCCTCAGATTCCTCTAATCAAATAGAGCTTTTGGTAATAATACCGTTCTTTGGTGATTATATCTCATCTTTAACTCATTCCAAAGGTCCAGAGGATTCTGAATAGTCAAATACTGATATTTGAGACTCTCATCAAGATGATGGCGAATAATCAACATTGCCTTGTATCTATCTTTCTCACTTGAGTCATTGTTCTCAGTTCGCCAAGTCCTTTTGACTTTAGGATAATCTTTGTACCAATGCCCATTGTAAATAATTATCTCTAGAGAGATTTAGGGCAGCAAAATCCAAGTTGTTGATTTCGACATCTAAAATCATATATCAATCAATTTAGGTTCTAAACCAAACGATCATAAGACAATCAAGTTTATCGGCCAAACAATCAAGTTTATCGGCCAAACAATCAAACATTCGACCAAGTGATTTCTATATGCGGCCAAAGTGCTATAGATATGCAAGACAATCCTAAGTAACAATGTCTATATGTTCAATGGGTTATATGAATGCATATTAAACAAGTTTAGCAATCGACTAGATCTAGATAGTCAGATCCTAAAGACAAGGTGGTCAAGTTCATTCTTAAGGTATTCAATCGAGGTTCAACCAATTTAGGGTTTCAATTCGACCAAGTTAGGTTATATCAATCAATCTAACATCCTAACTCACAAATAGGATCAATCAATGATTAAAGTTTAAGAATTTGGGAATTAGCCTATTCAGATTAGGTTTAGGGTTTAACATTAGAGTTAATTCCCTAATCAACCTAGCAATCATCTAGGGTTAAGACATTAATCAAGAACTATTAATCTAATCAACCTAACAATCAGATTAAAACTCAAGTCAATCGGATCCAACAAGAATCAAACAAATAGTTTAAGATTTTAGGGTTTTAGCAATCAATTAGGGTTTACGTCAAGATGGATCAATCAATCTGAAAACAATCCTAAATTGGCCAAGAACAAATAGCAAGCAACCTCTATTTTCAAAAACAATCAATCCAAACAATCAAAAGCCTTCAAGGTTTTGATTTGAACATTAGTAATTTCGATTAGGGTTTTGATCAAGAAAACAATCAACCATGTATAGCAATCAATCTATCCAGCAACTTAGCAATCTTTCTAAGTTCTTAAAATTGTTTTAGGGTTCTAATTTGAACATTAGTTCATTCGATTTTAGGTTTTGAAATATTAGGGTTCATCGAGTTTACCTTTTCTTCTATCAGGTTGAATGGACCACCAAAGGAGATTGATTGCACATATAAGAGGGGATTAAGCTGATTCACGGACTGGTACACGGATCAGGATCGGCTAAAGTAATCTTGTTTGTTGATTGTTGAAATCGGATCAAAGGTATGAAGATTGATGAAGGTTTTGATCGACGGGGAATTAGGGTTTAGTCGGAACTTTAGCTTAGGGTTTAGGGAGCAAACTCATGTCGATAACGTGTTGTAAAACTAGAGAGAATAGAAGGGGAATTCATGTTGTCTTTCATTAAGCAATAAAGTCTCTATACATAGAGCTTACAAGGAGGTTAAAATGACCACAAGTAAAAAGGAAACAATACAAATCCTATTGCAACGAGGAAAAGGAAAACATCCAAAACCAAAATGGAAAAAGTTTCTTCTTTACCGAAAACCCTAAACCTATTTGATATATGTTTAGTAAACCTCTATGCAATAGGTTTATTTATGGGCTGGTAGTGGACGGGCCGACCATTGACCATGGGCCATACAGATTATGACAATCTACCATGGTTTTTAACATATTAAACGATTAACGAAAATAAACTTTCCTTCAAAATTAAATTTTTAAATTTGTCCTTAGTATAATAAGCCAACCAATTAATACTTGAACTATTAAGGTTTCCTAATTGACCCAAAAAGATATATTAAACCATTAGCGAAAGATTATACTTGGTAGCCTAAGTAATTACGTTACTTATAGAACTAGATTCCTCTTTAGCATCCTCCACCAATTGATCCTTCAATTATCATAACACATAATTTTGTATTAGGAAAATTCCATAAAAATACCCAACTAAATTTCATGAAGCTCTTTAATATCCCAACTAAATATTTTGCTCATTATAATATACAAACTTTTAAAAGTATGTCCATTTAAATACCCAACTTTATTTATTTAATTAAAAATACTAATAAGTTTCAAACAAAAATTAAAAATGTAAGAGAAAATATGAAAAATTTATAATTTTATTTTAATATTTAGGAAAGAAGGTAAATAATTTTGAAATGTAAAAAAAATATTTTTTCTATTTCAAAAATTCAATATTCAAAAATTGAAAAATTTATTACAAAACTTAAGATTAGAAAAAAATTTGTTACTTCTATTTTCCAAACATACAATAAATTAGAATTTTTGAGAATATTTTGTAAATTTATAGATTTTTACGTTTCATTTAAATTTATTAGTATTTTAACTAAAATAAAGCAAGTTTGGGTATTAAAATAGGCAAAAGTTTTAAAATTTTATATATTATAATGAATAAAATAATTAGTTGGGGTATTAAACCGGGTAGCAAAAAAAATTTAGGCATTAAAAGCTTAATGAAATTTAGTTGGAGTATTTTTTCTGGAATTTTTCCTCATGTAGGGATTAAAAAGCTTAACTAAATATGTGTTATGATGGTAGAAGGATCAATTGGTGGAGGCTGCTAAAGAGGAATCTAGTTCTATAAGTAACATAATTGCTTAGGCTACCAAGTATAATCTTTCGTAATGGTTTAATATATCTTTGATTTCTGAGAAATTTTCTTAACCAAAATTCATGTCATGGGTTTATTGTTTGATAAGATGAATTATTGGTAATGGTCCGAGTCTTGGATATTCCTTTAGTAAAGATAACAATGAATTCTTTGTTATACCATGATTGAGAGGACTAGAGTATTACAAAACTTTCCCCACCTTAATCAATGTCCAATGCCCAGTGTTATCTACCATAATATGGAAGCACGAAATATCAATATCGTGAGATAAATTAATATGTATGAGTGAAATTTTCAAAATTCATTATATATTATATATTTGATTCGCTGGAAACAAGAAACGTCACGAGATAAATTACTATGCATAAGTAAATTACGCTTGATGGCTGACTTATAGAAATTTTACGGTTGACTTATAGAAACTTAAAAACTGAGTTATAAGAACATAACGTTGAGTTATCTATTTAACACGGTTGAGTTATATAAATGACACGATTGAGTTACAAAAATATAACAGTTTTTTTATAAAAAACATAACGGATGAGTTATATAAACATATGGCTGAGTTATAAAAATGTAACGGCTGAGTTACATAAACATAACATTAGCCAAGAACAAAAATAAACATATTGAATTACATTCAAAAAATAAAATTATCAGGGCCAAAACTAGTAAACATATCTATAAGAGAGCAAGCCAAACTCTAGTTATCATTCACCCAGGCTTCTCACCGCCACACATTGATGTATTTTTAAAATTGCGCATTTGATTTTGAAATAGGGTTCTAACACCATATTAAAATGTGTCCAATTATGCCTCGGATCCCACGTGTATTTTTGCTATAATTTTTTATAGAAAATATTAGGTTTTGTTGTTAAAATCTAATATGTATACATAACCGGTGCTTACAGTAAGTATAAGAAACCAATGTTCCTTAAAATGATCGGGAATGAAGCGGTAAGTCGGCCACTCATGAACCCAGCCCTCTCGAAGAAAATCCGGGATCGCCTGCAAGAGATCGTGTAAAAATCTAAACCACGTAAAATTGTTCTGTCAACCAAGGCACCCACACCAGGGTTTAGAATGGGGAGGTTAAGAGAAGAGAAATATATATATAGAGATATAGAGCGAAGAAACTTTGTGATATACCTTGTTATTTACCAGTTTTAGAATATCTTTGGACCCTATTTGGAGCCTATTATGTGTTTCTGGACTATTCTTTAGAGTCTTTATAGGTCCAGGTACATTTTGGAGCATTAAGGAGATCATGGAGTTTGTTAGAGTATTAAGAGAGATATTCAGTAGTTGTTCACATTCAACTACGTACTAGTCGAAGTCAAGCATGACCATCGATCGACGAAGCATCATGCTGTCGATCGATGGCCCACTCACAGAGTATTGGCCGACTTCAAGCCCAAGTCAAGGAAAAAATATGAGATGCCCCTAGACGAGTTTTGACCTAGTTTTGATGGGTTCTGCCATTGTTTAGGCAGAAGAGGACCCACATATTATCTTACAGCTTTTAGTTTTCTTGCATTGAGTTTTAGTAGTTTAGGGGAGAAGATTTGTACTCATTTAGAGATTTGTATTAGAACCCCATTTATTATTCTATGCATTATATTATCTAGTTCATCATGTTTTCTTTGATATTGTTTGAATAATTCACCTATTAAATTTAGGGTTTATAACAATATTGATAAATTAGCCCCAAAATAGGATTTCTAGGATGAAGTAATATCAATCTTTAAAATTGTGTGTTTAATGCTTTGGTTCTAGAGCAGCTAACTTGAAACTTGAACTTAGGATATGGACGACTACGAGAGTAGGTTTTGTGCCTGAATTGATTCCATTGAGCTAGGTTGTTAGATGCATGCGAGATCTGGTCTAATTAGCATATGGACGAACTTCATGTCTGAATAGCGTCGATCGACACTCGGCCTTAGTCGCCGATCGACAATGTACTTCTCTATATGCATACGAGAGTTGGGACAAGAGGGGGCCAGACTAGTTAACATTTATTGTTCTCGCATATTAATGATTCTTTGCATCCTATCCATTATAATTCACTTTCTGAAACCCTAGATCTACCGCTTCTCCATATTTGCATTCACTTTAGTATTTTAGATAATTTTCTATTTCTGATAAACTTATAATCAAAACATCTATTTATAACTTGCCTAGATACATATCGTCGCGATATAAATTACACTTAATTAACGGCTGATTTATAGGATGTAGGGTTTAGGGTAAGGTATAGAATTTAGGTTTATGGTTTAAGGTATATGATTTAGGGTTTAGTGTGTCCACTAAGAAATGTAAGAAATTATACACATTTTGAAAATACATTGTATATTGTTTATTGTATATGATTTAGGGTCTCAACTTATATCTATATGTAAGGTTTAAGTAATTTTATGACAACATATATTTCAAGATCAAGTTAGAGTCTCAACTTGTAAATTCAATAAAATACACATATTTAGTTGATTTATATTCACTTGATATTGATAAGAGAGCTTCATTATAAATTTATAAAGTACTTAATTACATATTCCCGTTTTAGGATATGTTTTAGGTATGGCTGAGTTATATAATTACGATAGGGCTGAGTTATCTAAACGACACAGCTGAATTATATAAATATTTTTCGATCTTTGGGTATGTTTGAGGTATAGGTGAGTTATATAATTACGATGCGGCTGTGTTATCTAAAAACACGACTGAGTTATATAAACATAACATAATTTAAATATAAATAAACATACACAAGTCAAATACAAAATAAAGAGGTTCATGAATAACTAGTTGAACTGCTTTAACATATCATGTCCTCCTTAATGTTCAAAACTTCATATTGGCAGTGAATCTGTGTTTAACCTAGTGATCTCACCAAATTCATGTAAGCTAAACCTGATAGTTTGAGACTCCAAATCTCTTTCTTAAGTACTCACAGTTGTCTAAATAGTAGATAGTGTACAGTCCAACCATACCACATGTTTTGCTATCAGCTAGCTTAGCAATTATTCCAACATGAAACTCCTTCAGGTGTTACCCACACATCACATCCTATTGCTTCTCTCATGATAGGGAACTCTCCGATATGGAAATTGTGATTAATGTCTTTCTTTTCTAGATTAGAAGCCCCTTCAGTGCAAAGTCTTAGAGGGTAATCTCGTGTTTAATCTTCAGAAACATTCATCTGATATAACTTAGCTGCAATAGAAAACTAACTCAACCACAATATAGTATATAGTTCAACCGTAATAGAAAACTAACCCAGCCACAATATAATATATAGCTCAGTTGCTATAAAAAGTAACTCATCTGCGATAAAACTAACTCAGTGACAACATAAATCAAACTCAACTACAACATACCAGAGAAAACGATTTCGGGTGATTGCGGTGAAAACGATTTAAGAGAAGAAACTGACGGTGAGGACAATTGGCAAAGATGATATCGGAGAAGACAATTTTTGACATAAGCAAAAACGTTGACTTAAACAGTTAGGGTTTAATTGACAAAGGAAAATGTTGTAGCTTGTTTTTTTTCTAACACCGGAAGTTTTAAGTTAAACATTATTTGATTACAGTTATTAGTGACATAGATTTTATTAATAATTTTAATCATTTTAAGTAAAATAATCTTGATTAAAAAACTAATCAAGAGTGTATATTATAATTTATTAGGGGGTTACAAACATTTGAGTAATTTTCAAAAAAATATGTTACTGTAGTTATATAAGAATTTCTCTATGCTATTTGAATAATTTTCTCAAAAAGGAATAACCAATATATTTACGACCTGGTCTTGCGAAAAGAAAAAAGTAAACAACTAATTAACAGTTGACAAAAAAAAAACAACTAATTAACACTTGAATATTAGAAAAAGGAAAAAGCAAACGGCTGATTTTTTTGACAAAAAAGGAGATTGTTGTATTTTATTAGATCACTAGTGTTTTGTCCGCGTATGTACTTATTAGTAAATATATTTATAACTTTATATGAATTATCTTTCTATTTCAAAAAATATTTTTAATTTTTAATATTTTTTTAGATTAAGAAATGAATTATTTAATGTAATAAATAATATACATAAATCAAAGATTATTAATATAAAATTATTTTATTGACTATATATAAGTTATATATCTATTCAGTAAAGATAATAACCAGAAGATAATATCACTGACAAATAAGAAATAATAAATTATGTGTTTGTTTTATATAGTCTCAACCCGTTATATAAGGAAGTCTTCCATCACAAACTATGACCGTCATGATTTTATATACATGAGCTTTAGGGATATACTAAAACATCCATGTACTATATTATATTTTTAAAACACTACATGAACTATTAGGAAGTGGTGAAAAACTATATTGATATGAATTCCATTAAATATACTGTAACGGATGATGACTTGGTTGTCACGGTGCTTGACCTGTGTGGGTGTTTTTTTAAAAAAAAACTTTTTTATAAGTAAATATTTTTTGAATAACTGTTAGTATATTTTTTTGAGAGTTACCCATGTTAAATAATATTTCTAAACGCAGTAACTTTTAGTTATATCAAATAGTTTTTTTCAGAATTTTCAACTATATCACTCATACTTTTATAATATATTTATTATATTGAATTTGTATTGAACCATAATTTATAAAAAATTGATAAAATTATATATTTTCATAATATTTTATTTATATATAAATAAACTGACTATTTTCATGTGGATTAAATGTTTTAGTTATTAATAGTAAATAATGTGAAGTATAATAACATAGCCTTAAACAATAAATGGATACAATTTCCGAAAATAGGGTTTTAAATGTCAAAATACTTTTGTATAATGTAGGATTTAGTGCTTAGAGTTTTGTACATAATATTTTTTCTTTTATTCACGTATAATATTTAACATTTTTATTACTTTTAAAGAGAAAACAAAACATAGTTTACTGAATTAGAAACCAAAATAAATTTGAACTACGTTGTTAATATATTTTAAAATATTAAACATAATGTTATTGTTTCATTAATTATATATTTATATATATGCATGGCAGGGTCTATATAAGTGTATTTGACTAAACACAAAGAAACACATAACTAAACATTTGGTTATAATAATAGATAATACTGTGCTAAGCCCATAAATGATAGTCATTTTTCAAAGAATATATAAATAATTTTATATAGAAATTTGAACTTTTTAAATTAATTTTCTTAAATGAAACAAATTTTGATTTTAAACAAACCATTGATTTGTATTTTGCAAATTTTTTTTCTAATTTAAATAATTTAAAATAAATAAGAAGTAATTAATCCAAAAAACTATATATAAAATCAATTTTTAATATAAATCTGAAAGTTTATTTGCAAATTTAGGTTTTAATTCATATTATAAATAATTTATTTTGTTTTTATAATTCTCTTGGTAAATTTCATGATTTTTTTATTTTGTGTGTGTGTGTGTTTACTTAAAATTGATTTTTAAATTTTATTTAATTATTGCATATTAATTTATTTAACTATTTATCTTATTTGGTGTTATAGTTTGACAAACACAGAAAGAAAAAAAAAGTTTAATGAGCATGAAAAGAAAGTTTGATGAGGTTGAAAGCTTGTGTATCACATCTAAACTATTAAAAACATGATAATTAACCTTGACTTTTCCTAATATTTACAATTGTATGCCACTGTTTATTAAACTGTCACACTTTTCATAAACCAACTAAAATAAATTGACGCCTTCTGATGACAAAAAAAATAAAAAAATTGACGCCTTCTGATGACAAAAAAATTACGTGTATCTTAGCCGAATGAACCCAAAGTCACGTCATTCTCCACACAGCATCCCTTGGTTTATGTTGGTCTACATAATCACAAGTTTAAGATAAAATGTTAATTGTGTTTCAAAAAAAAAAAAAAAAAAAAAAAGATAAAATGTTAATTTGACTAAAATAAAAATCAATTGTATAAATACTTAACTACAGAATTAGATGATCAGTATATATCATGCTTAAGAACTCCTATAATAGACATTGTCCTGCAATAATTGTTGTATTCGATCCAATATATATAATACTTAAGAAATTCTGAGTTAGAATTTGAGCTACGAAACTAACTTAAATGAGAATACATAACTTTTTATATAATACTTAGGGCCATTTTGATAAGATAAAGATACATAACTTTTTAAAGAAATGAGAAAAATCGGTAGAAGGCAAATATGTTTCTGTTTTTTCTGTGGTTAAAAACAATTTATGGGCTGGGTTGAAGTACAAAGTCCATTATGTTATTATAAAGTATGATGTACTAAATTTTAATGATAATAAAATGACCTAATTCACTTAATTACATTAGGCTTGCTAAATAAATTTTTTTCAAAAATTTGCACTTATTTTCGATTTTTTTTTGGTAACTTGCTTTCATTATTTTATTTTTGTTTCTATCTAACTAATGTATTTATTTTTAAGAATCTCAAAAACATATTTGAACTTTATATTCAACTTTAGATCAACATATGTATATGTATACTAATGAAGTTGACTTTTGTCTCTCCTCTTTAGGTCACTTCAGCAATGTGCATAGGACATCTTTTGCCACATGTCCTCTCCTTCCTAACAATTCAAAGTTGTTTTTTGTGATTGTTGTGTTACTGAATTAAATATTTGTTTTCTGTGATAGGTTTTTATAGTTTTTTTTGTAAGGAGGCCCATACTTTGTTAGGGGTTTCCTCTTTCTCGATGCCAAACATCATAGACGAATCGCCTTGTCTATTCAGATATCTACATCTCCGATCTACACCTCCGTAACATCTTCATTTACATTTTTGGATCTCAAATCGAGCTTCCTTATCTATCGAAGATATGACATAATTTTCATCGGTTTTTTTTTTTATTTCTCTGATATCGCGTAGGTTTATTTGAGGTTTCTCAAATTCTCTGCTTCTCAAACTACTCAACGGAGCATCACGAGCACACAATTTGACAGGTGCATGATAACTCTTCATAATTATTGGTTGGAGATCAGGTAGATTCTTTTGCAGTGATCTTTAGGTACTTCGAAGTTCGATCATTGATATGTTCACCTCTCCACCAAGTGAATAATGTGTTACTAATCTATGTTTTAAAAGTTATTGTGTTAATGTACAGACCTAAGTCTGATAATCAATATGTATGTGAAGGAGAAGCAGATTCAAGTAGTTAATTTCCATTAAAGAAGAGACTGATCCTCAGCTAATCATTCGTAGAGGGACATGTCTTACTTTGCATCTTAAGGTTCATAATGCTTTCGTATTTCTTTTGTAGCTCAGTGCAAATGTTTTTTTTTTGTAACTGCTTTGTTGTTGTTTTCTCTAACTGAGGAGAAAATTGTTTTAGCCCGTTATGCAAAAAAAAAAAGGAGAAAATTCTTTTTTGTTCTGTCATAAAACCTATATATCCTAAATTCCCTCTTATTCTTATGTAGCAGATGACAAAGAATTGCAGACCCAAAGTGAATTCAAAAGCTCTTAAAAACTATTATCAGTTTGTTTCGTTCCCTTTATACACATGGAAGGGAAAAGGGATAACAAATGAGGTATAAATCAACGTGATGACATATATTTGCACTTAAACTAACATAAATTCCCAAGTTCTATGACTACATAGGGAGAATGGTATATGTAGTTATGTTACATATCAGAAACAACTAAGAATCTTATTTGCATGTTTGGTCCTCTTCTATACAGGTTGAAGTTGATAATGGTTCAACTGAGTAAAAAAAGATGTGCAGGATGACCAAACTGAGGCATACTTGCTTCTGTTATCATGTTCTGAGAATTATCTTGATAAGCATCAGAGAAATATCTTGATTCCAACCAGGGAGTATCTAGATGTGCAACGGTAGTTCGTTAGGTTTTATTGGTAGGTCGATGAGAACGTGGCAAAAGAGAATATTAACCACACATCACATGGCAATCTGAATATAAATTGGTTTAACGACGTGACTGATTTTCTACACTTTGTTGGTGGTATGATTGAAGCTATTAGTGCTGTTCGTTTGGGAGACGCAGCTTCCTGCGGTTACGGTTATTTTTTTTTCATAAATCGTGTTTCATTGATGCGGTTATCTTGGCGTTTATAAAATTTGAACGCTATAAAAACTAGCGGCTGTGTCAAGATATCTGCGTTTATGGCTGCGTCCTGCGTCTTCGAAACGAACAACAATATTCTACGTTTGACGCAGCCGTAGCCTCAGCGGCAGACGCAGTTTCATGCGTCTGCTAAACGAACAACACTATTGTGAAAATAAATTAAGCAGAAGTAGGTACCTTCACAGCTTGCATCTCCTAAATACATTGTGTGTTAATTTTTGACTTTTTCAGGTAGTTTTGACGCAAACGCAGATCACTATTCTCATGGATTATGCTGTTCAGGGGGACTATTTGACCGTTTATGCAGCGCTGGAAGATTCAAAGAGGATGAGGTGAGCTAGGCATTTAGAGATGGGACTTTATATATGGTCTATGTCTAGCATAATTTAAGAATTGAGTTATATGTTTGCTCTATTCGTTGGACAAACGCTGCGGCAGCAATGGCGATCAAAATACACGCAGAATGAAAAAGATTGGCCTAGGTAAAGTCGCAGCGATCACTTATTGTTCAGATGAACACAAAGTGTGAACAGCGGCACTCTCCGGAATGAATTTGTGTCGTCAGCGACCACTTCTCTCTCATCACTGTGATCTTTTCCGCTAATTGTTCTGTTGTTTATGTGTTTTTCAAACCGGCGGTCGCTGCCGCGGCCTTTGTCCGACGAACAAGACCGTTGTCTAATGTAGTTTCATCGAAAGAAATGGGAATATAAACTGCATTGTTTTGTTGAACTGTGCTGATTATGTTTATAATTCTGTCATATGTAAAATAACAAGTTACATATATATATATATATATATATATAATTACATGGAAGGAAATGGTTGTCCACATGAGACACAAACGCAGAAGTGAAGTGGTGGACACTAACAAAATAAAAAGAACCTTTCAATTTAATTGAACAAAAGTGAAGAAACATTTCCATTGCTTCACAATCCAAAAGAGTTAACACTTTCTCATATGTTCGAGGGGATGGTAGGTGATCGAGAAAATAATCGTCTTCACCCGAATTCATATTTCTCCAGTTTAATTAAATTGTTCAGGGATCACCAAGTTACATATAGGTAACTGCCAAGAAAGAAATAGATAACTCAAAATAACTACATCCATACACAATAGAGATATAATTACGTAGACATACAAAGCAGAATATGGACTACAATAAATTAACTAAATTAATTGTAACCAAGATAAAGTCTGATCCACAAAATTGATTGATCATCATCCAGAAAAACTTCTCAACATTCAAATACATGATCCAGTTTAAACAAAAGGACCAACATTAGACTATAATTACTATGAACCAATAGTAAAAGGGCAAATCTCTCAAATAACACCTTTTGAAGTTTTTGTCACAAAAATAAACTTCAAAAACAAAAATGACCAAATTAGACCTTTTTATTTTTTTAAAATTAATATTTTTTATTTAATTTTTCAATTTTAAACCTCACCCCCAAAACCCCACCCCATAACTCTAAACCCTAAGTCTAGATTAGTTAATCCAAGGGGTATAAACGTATATTTACCCCCAAAATCCCACCCTAAAAATGTTATTTTTGTCATTTTTTCCCTTAAAATTTATTTTTGTGACAAAAACTTTTTTTTTGTCTATCTTAGGGTATTTCTCATAGTAAAATATACTTTACATATATCTTTTCAAAAAATTTAGTGAGAACCATATTATGACAATTTAAATGTGAGAAATTCTTAGCTATTAATCATCCATAAGGATAGGGAAAATAATATATAATTTTTTAACTATTAATTCAATTGTAATTTACACAAAAGATTTATGGGTTAAAATTACACACAAATACTAATTCTATGCATCACATAATAACTCAGCATACTTCATTAAATTTTTTGAAAGATGTTATTTGGATAATATACATCCTACAAAGAATAAATCTCTACAACACACGAGCAAAAACCGAAGTAATCAAAGGCTTGCACCTAAAAAATACACCAATAAATTTTATTACCGAAAAATCAGCCAGATGGATCATTGCAATAACAATAAATTAATTACTAACTAAACCCAAAATAATATTAATCCTAAGGTATTACCCTACTCACCACAAAATCAACCAAAAATTTACCAACAAACATAAATCAAGCCATAAAAGTCTTATGGTTCACTAAACTAAACAAAGACATACAACACTTCATCAATTATTTTTAAGACACTAAGTTTCATTCTAAATGAGGTTTGTTGGATCAAGAATCATTGATATCAATAATGTACAAAAGATACATAATATATAAAAGGTGTCAATAAGAATTGTATTGAAAAGTTATGGCTTCGAAGAGCCACTGAAATAATCAGGAAAAGTCATCGACGATAAGAAACAAAAAATGCCATAAAATCTGCCTTCTCAACTTGGTAATGGTGTCAATACATCACCAAAGATGCAACTTAGTACAGAAATTAGGATCAAACAAACTCTCAAATAAAAACCTTTCCGCACCATACTTGGAGCTTCGAGATGAAATAAAAGAATTAACGTCCACACAGGCTAAAGATACACTATATCCCGCTCGAAGCCCGTGACAACACTAGTTTATAATATAATTATATAAACTGCACAAGTATAATTAAAAAATCTAATATTTTACACTTTAATATTTACATTACCAAATAACATGAATAAAAGCACAATAAAAGAAAAATACAATCTCATAGTTTATAAATGGAGAATAAACACACTGAACAAACACACCAATGTCAAAACTTAATAAAGTATGAATATACCACAAGAACATAACACATATTCAAAAACAAAAGAGTCGTCAATATTGTGAAAGCTATTAAGTAAAAGAGCAAACTCATATTCAATGCAGTATTCATCAAACGGGAAGTTTTTTATTCTTTCTTGCCTCCTGTGATTTTGAACTGCACTCGATGTACGAAGGAGCTCCAATCAGCTTCATTAGTTCCTCTCCCTTTGATTACCCAAAGTGGGGGAATGGTTAAGCGAGTTACCTTTAAGTAAAGTAAGAAACGGAGAAACCAATTTGAAAGAATATTATGTATACCTGAGCAGTGGTTATAGGTACAGCACCAGGGTGGTCAATGAAGAACTGTTTGTCATTTCTAAGTTCTGCCACATTTGATGAACACAGAACCATAAGCAGAAGATGGAAGTCAAATGATCAAAAGGTTTTCAGATGGATCATGCATCAGATTGAGGTGATCTTGTAATAAGCCTTCATAATAGCTATATTTTTGACAATGAATGACTGCTTACATGCATATGGTTTGTCTCTTACAACAGAGGTGGTAGGTTAACTATCAGGAGAAAGTGTGATATACAAGAAACCATTTGACCCATAAAGTAACCCCCAATTCAATAAAACCAAAAGAAGAAACATGAGAGACGAGTTTCTAAACCTACAAGTATCGCAGCAATTGTATTGGACGTGAACAAATCAAAACATAACCAATAAAAACTTCCCGTTTGATGAATACTGCATTGAATATGAGTTTGCTCTTTTACTTAATAGCTTTCACAATATTGACGAGCTTGTCCGGTCTACTCGCCAAACGGCGAGTAGACCGTGTGAGTTCGGTTTAGTCGAACCGGTGAGTAGACCGTTTTGTTTGGTTATGCCGAGATTATTTGAATGTTCTCGAGGCTTTTCCGGTTCGACGGATTACTTGTGAAATCTAAGATCGGTTATGCCGCTTTTTGATTTACAAGTTCTCCTTTCTTTTTTCTCGACAAGAAATCTCTCTCGAGAAGTTTTGTAAGGCTGATTTTGTCGTGACCGATTTTGACCCCAACAATTTGGCTGATGCGATGAGCCGAAGGAGTGTCTCATGGACAAATACGATCCATGAACTCACGATGGCCATGGAAAACCTGCAATAGTGTGCCTCCCTTGATTGTGTATTTATGTTTCTTTCCTGGTTTTGGCCGTTATGTTCGAAGTTTGAAGATTGAAATTCGGGGACAATTCCGCTTAACAAGGAGAGAACTGTAACGGCCTGAAACAACATTTTTTATGTTTTAAGAGGAAAGTCCGCTAGGTCTATGGTCCATTAGGGTTAAACCTAGGGATTACCCTTCTTTTGCCTATAAAAAAATATGTCTCTCTTTTTCTTTTCTATATTTCACAAATCTAAAGCGATGCTCTGCCAGAGAAATCCCGGAGACCAAAAGTCCTAGCCGTCATCTCTCTGTCTCTATCTTATGACACTCTCTCCTCTCTCTCTCCTCGTCGCTCCTCTCTCTCCTCACTGAATGCAAGCCTTCATCAAAGTCACCCACCGTCCAACGCAGTTGTCATCCACCGAAACCTTAGCCGTGGTCTTCTCAAGTCTGTTGTTTGTAAATGGATTCGATCTAAGCCATAAGGTAAGGCTCAATTCCCCTTATTTCATCTTTCACTTGTCATTGGGTATCACATATATGAAACCTAAACCCCTTTCTCCTTGTTCTCGTGTATGAGGAAACACATATCTGAGTTTGTGGCCGCCTCTTCTTCCTTTTACAGATATTATCAAGTCAAGTTTAGGTGAGTATCCGGCTGTGAACTCTTTTCAAGTTACATATTTTTTCGGGCGTTAGTCCCTTGTTAATATTTTCTAGATTTAGGTCTGGCATGTGTTGATGTGATGAAAGAACCTAGTGAATGATAGGTTAACATAGGATAAACCAGGTGTGTGTTGAGAATGAATGAGATGTATGATAAAAATGAAAAGTGAAGCGACAAGAATGAAAGTGATATGAATAAGATGAGGAGATGTGTGATAAAAATTAAAGTGATATGATAAAAGTGAATGAGATGATAATATGTGTGACTGTGGTAAGCTGGGGTTAGGTTAGCGGCGCCGGGTAAGATCGAGTCTTGCCGAGTCTGTGCATAAGTGAATATCGTGAACGTGGGCAGACGGGCAAGGAGAACCTGTGAGCTGTATGCGAGATATTCACGTAGGAGCTGCGGGATCATAACCTAGTTTAGGCACCCACGTAAGAATGTCACGATGGATTCGAGACCTCTGTAAGCTTGCGATAGGTCCTATAGCTCTAGGTTGATAGTTGTTTGTTGCCTGTTAGTCTCTATTAGCTTGTGACTTGTGGTTGTTGTGTTATGTGGTTTGAAATGAGTTTGTGGATTTCTAGAGCCATCCTCACAGAGTAATCAATACTCACCCTTCTCTTTTTCCGGTATGTTCTGGAGGAGCATGAGTAGGAGTACGTGTGGTGCCATCGTTTTAGGTTTTTCTTTATTTAAGCTTTTACTACATTTTCTAAGACTAAACCGTGGTTATTCGGCGTTTGCGTTTAAGTTTTGTGTGTGTAAGACGATTTGGTTTGAAATAATAATTTTATTGAACTGAAAGTGAACTGCTTAAGGTTTTAGTAAAGTTTGCATATCAACAGTTTTGTTTGGTTGAACAAGCAATGTTGATTACCTGCGTGATGACCTTGAGGAAGCTGAAATCGTTTAGAGTCTAGTATTCTAACTATTTTTTTGTTTTGTTTTCTCTGTTTATGATTTAGGAGACATGTCTACTTTGTCTAAGTGTATGATGGTGTAGGATTATTTGATGGCTAATTGGTCTTTGTTTCTCTGTAAAAAAGTCTTGAGTTTTACTTCTCTTCTTTTTGGCTGCTTTCAAACTCGTTAGATCCATTCAAGATTCTTTACTAGCGATGTTGGTACAGTCTTTTAGCCTTCATCGGGCATTTAGAGTGTAGTGTCCTGACAATTGAAAATCAAATCATCGCAAGTTTGCATATACACGGTTTTTTTTGTATTGTTGGAGGAGGGGCCCTCGGCCCGATTTGCGAGTTGGCCTTGCGAATAGAATAAAGGCCCACTGAAAATAAAGACTGACCCAATCAAATGAACGAGCTTTTGGCGCACGCAAGGAAAGGAAGACGGGGAACAGTGGCCTAGACTGTAGGCTGTACCGTCCACCGATCTTAGCCGAACATCAACCACCTCGAGTCTACACAAGTAATAGTGTAATGATGACAGCCGAACCAATGCCCCCCTGACTTCGCCACTACAGGATGGAAAAGAGAAAATCAAGGGTGTATAAATAGAAGAGCATTCAATGATAGAATCCAAACCCATAAGAGAAAAATTACTGAGAGAGAGAATTAACTACTGACAACGAGTAAATCACATCGACGACGCGTTAATACCCTTTGTACCTTTTCCCTTTCGTCATTCTAGCTTACACTTCAATAAACAAAACCTTAACCCCTAAACACTACTTATTGTTTGATTAAGGAGTCATAAACCTGATTACTGGATCTAGGATTCAATAATTGGCGCTCACTGTGGGGCATAAAGGCTTCTAATGCACGAAGTTCATAAGAAAATGAGACGTGTCCACATCATCCACTAGACAGCCGCCACCCCAGAGAACGATCGGAAAACCACAAATACCGCAACAAAAGGTACAACGGAATCAAGAAAGAGCAGCCAAATCAACACCGAAAAATGGCCTACCTTCTCCAGCCACAATCGACGTTCTACTCTCGATTGCCAGGAATGCCTCCGCCGTTACACCATCTACAGCACAAACAAATTAGCCCCACGAGGCTGTGACAAACCCAGCGCAGACCACCAACACTGAAAGGAAGCACGACATGATGATGTTTTGGCCGTACTACACGCACTAGTCGAAAAGGTAGATGAACTCACCCGTGCAAAGAACGCAAGAGCAAGCGATATGAGCCTAGACGCCGAATGATATACCTTGTTATTTACCTGTTTAAGACTAGCATTTGTACCCTATTTGGAGTCTACTATGTATGTCTAGACTGTATTTTAGAGTCTTTTCAGGTTAAAGTATGATTTGGAGTATTATGAAAATAATGGAGCTTGTTAGAGCATTCAGAGAAGATATCCGGCAGTTGTTCACAATCAGCTAAGTCAGAGTTGATGTGAAGCTGGACCATTGATCGACATTGCACACTCGCTGTCGATCGACGGTCTACTCGCAGAGTCATAGGCCAACTTCAAACCCAAATCAAGCCAATTTACAAGAATGACCCTGGACAATTTTTGACCTAGTCTATAAATATCTTGCCATTGTTTAGGCAAACACACATATATTTTATAGCAGAGTATTATTTACAGCTTTTAGTTTTTTAGTAGTTTTGGAGAGAAGATCTGAACTCATTCAGATATTTGCATTGGAACCTCATTATCTATTCTATGAATTTGATTATTCAGTTTATCATGCTTTCTATGATGTTAGAGTAATTCTCTTGTTAGATTTATGGTTCATTGTGGTATTGATGAATTAGCCCAAAATTAGGATAGCTAGGATGAAGAGATATCCATCTTTGGAATTGTGTTTAATGCTTTTGTTCATGAGTAGCTAACTAGAAACTTGAACCTAGGACATAGACAAATACGAGAGTAGGTTTTGTGCCTGAATTGATTCCATTGAGCTAGGTTGTTAGATACTTGCGAGAGCTGGTTTAATTAACCTAGCGGACGAACTTCTTGTCCGATAACCATCGATCGACACTCGGCCTTAGCCGTCGATCGACGATCAACTCCTCTGTTTGCATACGAGAGGGGGTCGGATTATGATTAAGGTCCTTTCATATTCATAATTCCATGCATTATATCCATTATAATTAACTTTCCCGAAACTCTAGATCTATCGTTTCCTTATTTGAATCAGTTAACTTATTTAGATAATTTCCTTTTTGAAATAAAACCCCCACACAAACCTCATATTTATAGCTTGCCAAGACTAACGTTAGAACTCAGAAATTTATTGTGTGTCCTCGCTCTCAATGGATTCGATCCCTAAGTACTAGAATTAGACCTCTCTTGGTAAGATTATTTCGTAGGGTTAAATTGATAGATTGCCTGCTTGATATAAACCTTAGCCCACAAGCTGTCAAATTTGGTGCCGTTGCCGGGAGCAAGGACCGCAATTAGATTTATTTTTTAGAGTTTTGTCTAGGCCTATTCTTTTATTGCAAGTTACTAACAATTTTTTTCTTGTGTATCAGGTGCCTTCCCATCAGTACCAGAAGTCAAAAGAATAAGAAATTACTCTTCTCAGACCCGTTGCAATCGGACGTTCTATCTGCAAACAGACATGACTAGCATCGATCGACAATAGCACCCAACCGCCGATAGAGACTCACCATCAACATCGATCGACAGTACCCACACGACATCGATCGACGGTAACTCGAGAAAAATGGTTGCGACTTTAGTTGTGGTTCGAGATGAGAGAGGAGACCTGTATGACCTTGAAGGTCATCTGCGTAATGCAACAGGTCAGAGAATTGACAAACAGGGAGCTGTAATCCCTGAACCAGAAGCATACGCTTCAGTAGCTCAACCTGAAGCTGCCGCCCAAGCTGCTCAACGGACACTGGCAAACTACAATCGTCCAGACCAGTTCTATGCTAATAGATCCGCTATTCGTCCTCCAGCTTTCCAGAGGAATGATTTTGAGATCAAACCGTCCTTCTTCGCACTTGTTGCGCAGACACCCTACCATGGATTCAGAAACTATCACCCGATGGATCACCTGGAGCGATTTGACGATCTAGTTTCTGCTATTAAGTCCAATGGAGTCCCTGAGGACTATCTATTCTTCAAGCTCTTCAAACACTCACTTTATTGAGATGCTTCGCATTGGCTTAAGCAACTACCACTAGGATCTCTGACATCCTGGACAGACATCAAGAATGCATTCATGCTCATTTTTTGATGTCGCGAGCAGAATACTTTGCGAAGCGTGATCTCTACATTCTCAGGATCTGGGAATCATTTAGAAGCTTTGGTTAAGATTCCAAGTCCTACAATAGAACTTCCACACATGGTTTTTTCAATGAGTGCAGCTACTTAGCATTTCTTCAGAGGTATTGATCTGCAGTACAGATGGCTTTTTAGACACATCTAGTGAAGGAAATTTCAGCTAGGAGTCTAGAGAAGAACAAGGCTTATTGAGATTGTTGTCTGCAATAGGCACAAGAACACTTAACTTGAGAGGAAGGAATATCAGCATCCATCCTTTGAGCAAGAGCAGATAGATCAAGGTCAAGGCAAAATTAAGACAGTTGTTCAAAATTTCTCAAGTAAGCAAGAAGTGAAAACCCTTGGAAGAAGAAGACGAGGAAGAGGATGTGAATTTTGTTTGGTGGAAATACGGTTATCAGAGACCAGGAAAATCCAAGGTTACAACATGAACTCTTATGGTGGCAACATGAATAACTACAATCAGAACCCGCAGCAACATAAGCCTTAGGAGAGCAGATTGGAAGCTATGGTTGATAGGATACTGGAGCAATAGCAGCAGATGACTGTGAACTTCAATGGGAAAATAGATTTACTGTACCCAACCTCAACACCAAGTTTGAGAACCTCAACACTCATGTCAAGAAGTTGGAGAATCAAGTGGTCTAAACAAGTGAGGCCATTCAGAGACATGAGGCCTTGATTAAGGAGAAAGGAGAAGCTAGTCAGAAGCACCACGTCAATGCATCGATAGGTGAAGACTTTTGACAAGAGGTGAATAGAGAACGGCTGCAAGAAGGAGATTTTCGTGTAGAAAAGTGCCATGTCTTTCGGTAGTTCGCATTGGTGTCGATCGACACCTGAGCCGGACCGTCGATCAACGGGAACCTGCAGAATCAGTTGCCTCGTGTGAATCCTCCAACGTCGATCGACGGCGAGAAGCAAGCATCGATCGACAACCCTCAACAACAGAACCGATTCGGTTACCAAGTCTGAGTGCCACCTTATTTGTCAGACCTTTGAGGATGGAGAGTCAGGAACAAAATGCCAATACACTCGATACCAAGATAAAATAAAGACACTCCAGAAGGAAGCAGAAGATTCCCAAATATCTTCGCAGAGAAGCAACTGACAAAGAGATGGATTGCTTTGCCAAAAGAGTTTTTAAAATTTCTTTAGATACTCCATTTGATGAAGCATATTATACTCACAGATTGTGGATGTTTTTCAGGGAATCCAAGGAAACATAAAAGGACATAGAGCACATGTTCAATGACCTCAGAGAGAGGATGAAGCAGAGGACTACTCTCAAGAAGAAAAGTGACCCTGGGAAATTTGTGATCCCATGTTTTGTCAAAGGTCACGAGTATCCTAACGCCCTCTGCGATACTGGATCAGCAGTTAGCATCATGCCTAGAGTGATGGCAGAGAGGCTAAACCTGAAAATGGAGCCTTCTAGTGATTCATTCACCTTTGTGGATTGCTCCAAAGTGAATCAGGAGGGATAGCCAGAGACGTCCCAGTGCAGATTCTGCAATGCCTTAGTTCCAGTAGACTTCCATGTGATGGATATAAAGATTGATTGGAACTCTTCCTTACTCCTGGAAGAGCTTTCATGGCAACAGTGGGAGCTATCTGCGACATGAAGACAAACATGTTGTATCTATCCTTGATTGATCCATACATTTTCATATGAACCTGTTAAAGTCAAGAACAAGGCTACTCAGATAGAATTGGGTGATGATCCAGGTTTGATTGCTACATGCTTCTGCAAATACGATCAAGACGATGAGCCTGTGGACACAACATCGATCGACACCCAACCCTTAGCATCGGTCGAGTTCCTTCAATCGAATACCATCAAGGATCCCTACCCTTTGGCATCGATCGACGTTACCCCCACATCCCCATCGGTCGACGGCTTATGCCCAGCAATTAGAACGACGAAGACCAGTCCAAGAAGAGCCTAGTCTACGTAGGGCAACAATACCATGAGAGGATGCCAGAACCTGAAAACCAAGAGTACATGAGTCTTACCTTTAAGAAGAAGCAGTCGAGTACCATGCCTTTGCACTCGAAGAGACTAGAAACTTCAGGGGACCCTATGGAAGCTGGAATACAGCATCGATCGACGGTGACTCTAAACCATCGATCGACGATGACCTGACAGGATATGATGACGATTATGGCTACCTCAGACCAGATGAGTTTGGAATCATAAGAGACCCAAATGGTTATGCACGGGCAAATGGATGGAAGGATTCTCAATGTGTCCAAGGACGATATCACAGACATACTAGCTATGGCCAACGGATCAGGGAATCTCTTCAAATCAAACATTGGGTGAGGCAGTCAACTCAGCATCGATCGACGGCAACAATTGGCCATCGATCGATAGTCACAACGCAGCATCTGGGCAGAGACTGCTAACAAAGGATCTCCTACATGACAAGCTTGATGGAATTTACCTTTCTCAGGACTTGATGAGGGAAAGTATCTACCAGAGTTTGGCGGAAATTTCAGAGCCCACATATGCCAGACTTAAAATGATAAGGGGACTCATTCAAGCACTTGAAGACAGGATGGGCAGATTGGCATTCACTCAGAGGAAGATGGAAAATCAGCAAGCCAAAGCATATGAGGCTGTAAGAGGTTTTATCAGTGCATGGTTTGGGACGAGTAGCGAGTGTGTGGAAAATTTCTTTACACGTTGGTTTTATAACTTACCTTCCTAGTCCAAAAGTCACAACGCCGAGCTTAAGACTATAACCAAGCGCTGAGTGGCAGGCGACCCACTATGTAGTAAGTTTAATTTTTATTTTTCATTATCTGGTTACTAATTATGGTTTTTATCTAACTTCTTTAGGTTTTCAAAGGAGGAGTAGAAAAGTTCAAAACCAGAATCAGTCGACACCACCACCTAACCATCGGTCGTCTTGGATGGTTTACCATCGATCGACACCCACCGTTCACCATCGGTCGACACTCCTTACGGAGTTTAGTAACCTCGACTTTCTCTCAACCTTTTACTTATGCTTTAGTTTTTTATTAGCCAATCTGACGAGATATCATAGGGGACAGTGTTTATTCAAGTCTGGGGGAGGTCTACTGATGCTTTTTATCTATTTTT
Organism: Moricandia arvensis; assembly: GCA_905132765.1. Taxonomy (NCBI): domain Eukaryota; kingdom Viridiplantae; phylum Streptophyta; class Magnoliopsida; order Brassicales; family Brassicaceae; genus Moricandia; species Moricandia arvensis. The sequence goes on from CAJHQP010004082.1 coordinate 58,143, forward strand.
GAGCTTTTACCTATTAAAGTTTTTCAAATTGTTTTTATAGATTCAAAAGGGGATTATGATCAGAATTTATTTATTGACTAACCATACTTTAGCACTATTCTTAGACATGTTGATTGCAAAATTACTTGAGATGCCTAGTGGATCATCCTGCCATTAATCACACTTACTAAGAAGGTTTGAAGGAACAAAGCTGATCCTAACTTAACTATTGATTACTTTGCTTGCTTTGGGGCTTGGTTTACATTGGATGGATTCTTTCTGCAAGTCTGTAAGGTACTAGTATGTTATTTTGATTTCTTTCTCTCTTCTCTTCAGAATCTATAATAGAAAAGATTGAGATGATTTCCTGAGATGCAGAGGGGTAAGTACATTACCGATGACCCCACTATTCTAATTCAAAGGACTGATCACATATTGTTGGAAGCGAGGGGTAGGTACATTACCGATGACCCCATTATTCGCCTATAACTTTGTATTAAAAAAATGAAAAAAATAAAAAATAAGATGGCAAGATAGACTGTAGCATCATCATTGTTCATCGAATTTGAGATTTAAGAGATTCTGAGAGAAAAGAGGAAAGAGAGGGACCAGGAAAGGCTTTATACCTATACATGCAGGTTTGCAAGAGTTGAGTTCATGTGTCATTTGATCGATACTCCCAAGGTAAAGCATGCACTTTATTTTTATGCAAAGAAATGAGATCACTAGAGGGGTGAGTCATATTAGTATTTGTTGAGTTGCTGATAGAATGAATTTGGTTGCTATACTAGGATAAGGCATATAAAGTTTCTCTTTGATTAGCATTATTCGATGTGGTTGCGATATAGTAGGGTGATAGTCATGCTTATGTATTATGTGAGTCCCCGCTTTTCCAACCTCTTTCACATGCTACATTTGTTTTACTTGGAGGACCACACAAAAGGTTAAGTTCGAGGGAGTTGATAGACCTTTGTTAATTAACCAGTTTCACGACTATCATTTGGACCCTTATGTGGAGTCTGCTATGTTATTTCATATACTGTGTTTAGAGTCTTTTTCAGGTCAGAGTCGGCTTATCTTGGAGCATTATGGAGATAATGAAGCTTGCTAGAACATTCAGAGAAGATATTCAGTA
>CAJHQP010004083.1:0-59256 GCA_905132765.1 Moricandia arvensis
ATCATTCTCGTTGTAAGAATGAATAATATGCAGTATTCTTATGTCCATTCAGTTTTGAAAAACAAAGAACTATAAATATACAGAAAATGACTAGAATAACATAAAAAATTTGTTATATTACTAGAATAATATATATTTTTTTTTGAAAATAACTATAATGTTTATGGACCCCTAGTAAATTACAATGAAGACTCTTGTTTGTTTTTTTTAATTGAAATTACTTTTTAATTAATTAACAAATCCGCTTCACTAAATTGTGTATCCACGTCACTAATTTTTGTGATCAAAAGAGTGATAAGACAATCAACCATCGTCATAATTCCGGTGATAAAATCATTTTCTCTCTTCGTAACACACAACTTTCTCTCAAACTGTCTTCTCCGATATATCGTCTTCGTCGAAATCGTCTTCTCCGTAAGCCTCTCTCGAACTTTCATTTGGATTTGGTTTGCTGAAGTTTCTTTTGGACTTGGAGTCTTACTACGAGTGTAATCACCCTAAGAGAGACAGTTTCAGAGGTGCTGTCTATATCAACAAGCAGTTGGTTTTAGCTCATTACATTAGTTCTTTTAACTGGTGTTGATGTGTCTAGTATACCTATAAATTTCAATAAACCACTAATTTTAGAAGATGAACACGGTCGCATGAAATTGTCAAGGAGTGGGAACCGATCTGACGAAGGAACATCTTGATAATTTATATTCTTGTTTTCTACCAAGATTTTTTGTTTTTTACCAGAGACAAAAAACAATCATCATGTTCTGCAAAATTTACAAGTTTCTTATGGTTATAATCAAATTTTTACCGTTGAGCCTCGTGGACGAAACGGTGGGCTAGCACTTTTTTATATGGATGATCTTTCGGCTACTATCTTGTATGCAGATGCGCACATGATTGATATTGAAACTAGACTCGAAGGACATGCGATTTTTATGACTTTTGTGGACAGTGACCCTATTGTGAGACATTGAGACTTGGTTTGGGAACGATTGTCATGCATGAGTACAAACCGAAGCGAAGCATGCTTCATAATTGGAGACTTCAATGAGATCACCGAAAACCATGAGAAGAGGGGAGGAAGGCGTCGTTTAGAGAGCTCATTCCTCCCTTTCAAAATCATGTTAGAAAATTGTGGAATGCTTGAATTCCCATATAAAAGAAGTTCATTCTCGTGGGTGGGAAAAAGACGTTCCGGAAAAGTTAAATGCAAACTAGACAGAGCAGTGGCAAACGAAGAGTGGCATGCCTTATTTACCCATACTGTTGTGGAATTCCTACAATTATGGAGATCGAACCACAGACCGGTCCTAGCACGGATCCAATCCAGTGTCAGGAGGACAAGAAAGAATTTTAGATTCAATAAGAGATGGATCGGAAAAACAGGATTTAAAGAAGCAACAATTTCGGGATGGGGACAATTTGATGAAATTCCAATCCGGAATTTTCATCAAAAGTTTATCTCATGTCAAAGTAAGATTAGTACTTGGAAAAAGCAAAATCCTACAAATTCTGCTATGTTGATAGAAGAACTAAAAATAAGATAGATTTGGCCCAAGATGATGATAATTTTACAGTAGAAGAATTGGAGGAATTGAAAGGACAACTGATTTTTGCGTTTAAAGGAGAAAATATGTTCTGGAAACAAAGAGCATGGACCAGTGGCATAAATGGGGACAGAAACAAAATTTCATCATGCCATTACAATACAACGAAAAGCCCATAATCGAATCATCAGTATCAAAGACAAGCATGGGAAGTTAAAAGAGAGTGCAATCGAAGTGGAGAACGTGGCTGTTCAATACTTTCGAGAGATTTTCTATACCTCTTCACCGACAGAGTTAGACACCTCCCTCCGATTTATTTCAGAAAAGGTGTCCCACGCTGACAATAGGTTACTTTTAAAGGAACCGTCGGAACTGGAGATTAGAAGAGCCCTTTTTGATATTAACCCGGAAAAGGCTCCTGGACCGGATGTCATGACTAGTAAATTGTATCAGAAATTCTGGCGTGAGATGCGTCAAGACATTATTAGACTTGTGCAAGATTTCTTCGCCACAAGAAGCTTTGATCCACTATTGAACTAGACGAATATCTGCCTCATTCCTAAGAGAAGAAAACTCGGGACATGATTGAGTTCAAACCTATCAGTTTCTGCAATGTTAGCTACAATATTATCTCTAAGCTACTATGCAAGATACTAAAGAGGGTTATTCCGCGCTTGATCTTAGAGACACAATCTGCCTTTGTGGAAAAACGATTGATTACTGATAACATTCTGCTAGCGCAAGAAAATTTTCACGCCCTATGGACGAACCAAAGATGTAGAGAAGATTTTATGGTTATTAAATAATATATGAGCAAAGCTTACGATAGAGTGGAATGGAGTTACATATCAGCTTTGATGTTTAAGATGGGTTTGGATGAGAGACTGGTTGACCTCTTTATGTGTTGTGTCACGTCGGTCACATATCAAGTTTTAGTCAATGGTGAACCAAGAAGGCGAATCTTACCAAGGAGAGGTATGAGACAAGGAGACCCCCTTTCTCCTTTTCTTCGTTCATCTTGTGTATGTAAGCGTTGATCTCGCTCTTAAACAAAGCGGAAGAAGAGAAGAAGATTTAGGACTTCGTGTTGCTAGGGCGAGCCCAAGCATCTCTCATCTTCTTTTTGCAGACGACAGTCTTTTCTTCTGTAAGAAGGAATCAAGCCAATGCAAGAGATCATGGACATTTTAGACATTTATGGAAAAGCATCAGGACAAAGACTAAATGCGGCAAAATCTTCGATGGTGTTTGGAAACCGAGTGGATGTTTCTCTGAAAATATATATAAAAGATGTCCTAGTTTTTTCTTTAGAAGGAGGTATGGGGATGTACCTAGGATTACCTGAGAAAGTTTGTGGTTCGAAGATGAAAGTTTTCCCCTTTGTACAAGACAACTCAATGGACGAGCTAACACATGGTCATCATGACTCCTATCCAAAGGAGGAAAAGAAGTTCAAGTTAAATCTGTGGCTCAAGCATTTACAACATTTGTTATGTCGATTTTCCTGCTTCCACAAGGCATTACCGATAAGCTGTAAAGTACAATTTCCAACTTTTGGTGGAGTTCGAACAAAACAGCAGATGTTTACATTGGATAGCATGGGACAAGATTTGTACCCCTAAAGATTTGAGGAGACTAGGTTTTCGAGATATCCATGACTTAAATATAGCGCTTATTGAAAAACAATTGTGGAGACTAATTCATTACTCAGATTCTTTATTGACACGTGTTCTGAAAGGAAGGTATTACAATCATACCTCGCCTTTGGAAGATCGACGAATATACTCACCATCATATGGATGGCGTAGTATCAAGGCAGCAACACCTCTACTCATATTAGGTCTACGGAAAATAATTAGTACGGGTCGAGATACGAGGGTTTGAAGCGATTCTTGGGTTCCACATTGTTTATAGATTGCCCCAACTTCTTGTTCAGTCCTTTATTAGGAATGATACTAAAGAGTGGGATCTCTAGGTTTTACGGGAATTCTTTCACCCAAATGATATTCCTTTGATACTTGGGCTAAAATTTATCGTTCTCTAGCTCTTGATGGATATGTTTGGAACCACACAAAATCATGAGTGTATTCAGTTAAAACAGGTTATGACATACTCCGATCAACAAATTGAGCCTTACACATGAAGAGGTTTTAGAATCGAGTATCACGAGCTTTCAAAGCCATGTGTGGAAGATAAAGGCCCAAGTAAGAAGAAACATTTCTTATGGCAGGCTATCTCCAGATGAGTGGCGACGATAGAGAGGATCACTTATAGACACCTGGGCACCGATAGGAGTTGTCCAAGATATGCTGGCCCAGTGGAGTCGATTAAACATCTTCTTTTTGAATGCCCCCCAGCCCTAAATGTTTGGGCTTTATCGGAATTTCCGTCTATTCCAAGTTACTTCTCGAGTACATCTATATACCAAAACATGAACTTTCTTTTTGGAAGAGAAAAGAGGTGGCTCCACTGAGACCACAATTCGATACCTTCCCATGGATCTGTTGGTACATTTGGAAGACGAGGAACGACAAACTCTTTAATGGAAAGTCGTATCCCCGATTGACATTCTCCAACATGCGTCCCTTGAGGCAGAATGTCGGAGAAAGGCAAATGAAAAGAAGAAGTAAATAAGGATCTTCGTGATCCTCCTACTACAGAGGTTGAGACAGTGCCCCTTTGGATATCTCGAATCCCTACCTGTCAAATTGACGCGTCATGGATCGATAATGGCAGTTTCAGTGGCTTAGGATGGAATCTTAAGGATCAAATGTGTTCTGAATCTTTCGGATTACGAGCATGCAGCAGGAGCCTGTCAGCTTTACATGCAGAGATGGAAGGCTTACTTTGGGCAGCCTCATGTATGAGAGACATGAAACATCGATCTGTTTCGAGACGGACTGCTTCGGACCTAGTGGACATGACTATGAACCCGATGGACTGGAAGGTATTCACGACTTCCAAAGACTACATGAGAACTTCGGGACGTGAGCCTGATTCATATTCCTTTGAGTAGGAATGGTCGCGCATACGCGTTAGCGAGAGAAGCACGAACTAGAGGCTATATTTTTCTCCCATATAGATCAGATACGGATAGACGGAGGTGCTTTTTGGAGAATCGGCTCATCTAACCAACACTTGATCTAGTTTAAATGGGTAGTTGAAAAAAAAACAAGAGGTGATCTGGAAATCTAGACCAGAATATAACAACCAATAAAAATTAAACCACGATGAAAAGTACGAGTTATCCTAGCTAATCCATTCACTGTCTGGTTCTACTCTCTTGGTATTGAAGTCTGGAAGTCTTCTCTTGAGAAATGCTATCTCTCCTAGCTCCTTGGAAAAACTCGGCCATACTTACGGGTCCTGAATCATCGATACAATATCTTTGCAGTCTATCCTAAATGTTGGCAATTAGTTTGTTGAAGCATGGTGTTCATTCCCAAATTAACGTCTCTATTTCTGAGTGCAAAGAAAGCATACGATTTTCTTTATTTCTCAACCCTAAGAGTTTTTCATTTCATTATACATCCATCCATACCCAACCATATCCACTTTACTGTGCTTCGGCAGTCCATGATCCATCTGCCAAACAAATATTACACGGGCTTAAAACTTGTGTATTCAATGTTTAGTGTAATTTTTGAGTCTCATATGGGGGGTTTTGAGTTTGCGCCAAACCATACATGCTATTCATTTTCCACGTGTATAATCAACTCAAGTGAATTCTGTGTGATTTCATAATACAATTTATCGTTTCAGGCTTTCCATAAGTACCAAATAATCCATATATAAGAATCTTTTCTAGCTCTGGATCTTCAGTTTCGTTCTTCCTCCAGAAAAAATAATCCAAGTTGGTATATACACTCATTGTTGAGAAAATACCCAGACACGATGGTGTTCGAGGCGAGAGCAAAAATTTGCAAGGCAGGGAGTGGAAATGGCATGGCTAACTAATTCATTGGGTTCTCCACTTCTAGATGCAGATTTATTGTCAATTGTTCCTTTCGAGATGTCATGAAGGAAGTCTGGAGCATACGGTTCACTGCAGAGGAGGTCTACAGCCATTCACCAAGGTAAGAGTGCTATGTGATCTAGAGCTCAGAGACAGAGGGGAAGTTCTGCAAGAGCTTTTATCAAATGCATCAACAAAAAGAGGAATGAAGACACTGAGACTTGTTTTGGAGCAAGTTCTCATTCTCATCCGGACTGAATCAGACCTCCAGAAGTCAAGCTTATGATTAAAAACAAGCGCTGAGCGGGAGGCAACCCATTGCTTAGGTATTTCTTCTTCTTATGAAAAAAGAGTTTGGCAAGACGAGTTGAGTACCATCATCGACCGACAGCTGAGAAAAGTAGGTTGACACCCCCTTCTACATGAGCATCGATTGACATCTGCTAAGTGTCAGTTGACACTCCCTCCATTCTCATGTACGAACTCGACTTCTTTAACTTTTATTTTGATTATTACTTATTTATTTCGCCAATCCCTGACTGTAAAACACCGGGGACAGTGTTTGTTAGGTCTAGGGGAGGTTTCTATTGATGTTGTGTTTTGTTTTTGAATGGCAGTTATGTTTTTTGAGTCGTTTTATAGAGTTAAAAATGGGATGATGAACTTTTTCTTGGAACATACTGCCTAACCATTCTCTAGCACCATTCTTTGAGGTTATTGACTGTAGGGTGTACTGAATGGAAATACCAAGTTGATCGACCTGCTAGTAACATCCACCCTATGATGTTTTGTCTTTGAGGCTATTGATGCTGAGAAAGTCTGAAGGAACCAAAGCTTACTTCCAACCTTAATCAACAACAACATCAATAGAGGACTGGATCGGATTCCTCCTGGTAGTTCGAAAGGTAAAAGTTTGTGTGTTTCTGGTTCTTCCTTCACCTCTCTTAGGCATCTAAGAAAAGAAATGATTGAGATGATTTCCTGAGATTTTGAGGGATAGGAAAATTTTCCAGTGACCCCATTATTCTACTTCAGTAAAATGATCACAGAAAGCTGGAAGCAAGAGGTAGGAAATTTTCCTATAAACCATTATTCGCCTAAACTTTGCAGAGCAGAAAAAGAAGATTTTAAAAAAAAAAATCGAAAAGAAAAGTAAAAGATTCAGAGAAGAGAGAAAAGAGAGGAAAGGGATCAGAGAAGACTACATGTGTGTTCAGATACTTGTTTGAGTAAGAGTCCATGTGTTCATTGATCAATACTCCCAAGATAAAACCTACACCTTTACTGCTGAAATGAGGCCAATAGAGGAGTATGTCAAGCGACATCAGTTGAGCCATGGGTTGGATGGTATGGTTGATAAACTAAGGGTAAGTACATGGAAGTGCCTCTAAAGTTGGCGCATATTCGATGTGGCTTGCAACATTGTAGAGGTGAAGGAAGTGGTTTTAAAGAAAGGTGAATCCCTGCATTTTCAAACCTATTTCACAAGACTATTCTAAGTTTTGCTTGATGGCAAGCAAATGATAAGTCTAGGAGAGTTGATGTACCATGGTTTTTACAACTTTATACCATGTATAAATAATTTATAGAGTCCATTATATGTGTTTGTAGTTTGTTTTACAGTCTTTTCAAGTTTAAGTACATTTTGGAGAAATTTGGAGGTTCTGAAGCTATTTGAGGTGCAAAATTATGCAGTCACATAAGAATTTTAGCAACGTATGGAGACATTACCACAGTAAGATTGAGCTTATCTTTTGACACAAGATATAGATTTGGTTTAGCTATGCAATACCACAAGTTTGAGGTCAGTCAGAACCCTGGATCAAAAGTTATGCTCGTTTTACTGAAGACTGGCCCATCTGATGCGAGAGGAAACTGTTGAAGATAAGAGTATCGAACGACACTCAAAGAGTGACGATCGACACTCCCAAATTCAGCCCGACGAGTTTTAAAGAAGATCCAATATTCGCAGTTTTAGCCTAGAAGTTTCCTTATTTACAAAAGAGCCCAAACTTGTTCTAAACCCTATATAATGTTTTCTAAGCTATTGTTGATGGTTATCCTTTTTAAGGTTTTTTAGGTCTTGAAATAAGAGAAGAAATTCTTCAGAGTTTTCGTGGAACTCCTTTAATTTTATCTTATATTCTATGAAGTTCATTCATTCATTTATTATGTTTTCCATAATTATGTTTGAATAGTCACCTTGTTAGATTTAGGGATTTCATAAGCTTAATTTCAAATTGATAATCGATTAGGATTGCTAGGGTTACTTATTGATTTATGCACCATGTGGCATGTAATACTAGGATCTAAAGTATTAGGGGGCAGTGTTTTTTAAGTCTGGGGAAGGTTTCTACTGATGCTCTGTTTTTTTGGATGTCAGTTATGTTGTTTTGAGTCATTCTATAGAGTTAAAAAGGGATGATGAACTTTTTATTGATCTTTAGCACCATTCTTTGAGGTTATTGACTACAAGGTGTACTGAACGGAAACACCAAGTTGATCGACCTGCCAGTAACATCCACGCATGCTGAGAAAGTCTGAAGAAACCGAAACTGACTTCCTACCTTAATCAACATCAATCGCTATTTTGGGATTTGGTATACATTGGATCGATTCCTCCTGCTAGTCTGGAGGGTAAAAGTCTGTGTGTTTATGGTTCTTCTCTCACATCTCTAAGGCATTTAAGAAAATAAATGATTGAGATGATTTCCTGAGATTTTGAGGGAGATGAAAATTTCCAGCGACTCCATTTTTCCAGGCAACAACACGTCTCGTTTTTAATGACAAGGAAGACAGGAGGTGCAGGTGGTGATAATCGGGATCAAAACCCGAAAGGAACCACAACGGAATTAACTGAGCTTCGGACCCTACTAGTTGAGATGCAGACGGCAACACAATCATCCATCCAACAACTTGGCGACACATTGGGAACCTTAGCGACCCATATCGACGCCTTAACAACGACATTAACGAATCGCGTGAACCCGCAAGCTCCACCAACCTGGCTCTGATACCAACTGATGGAGAGCGGAAGCTATGAAGTTAGAAAATCTAGGGCTTGGTCTCTACGCGGGTAACGTGTTCTCGAAGTTTTATGGAAAACAAAAACATCCACTCTGGAGAGCCTCCCAGTCCCGACCAAAGTGACTCCTCCTACGATCCCACCGGTAAGTAGCAGAGTTTTTGGATTATTGTTGATGGCTATCCTTTTGTTTTAAGTTTTCTTAGGTCTTGAAATAAGAGAATAACTCCTTCAGAGTTTTCTTAGAACTCCTTTGATTCTATCTTATATTCTGTGTAGTTTATTCATTCATTAATTATGTTTTCCATAATTATGTCGGAATAATCACCTTGTTAGATTTAGGGATTTCATAAGCTTAATTTCAAACTGATAATCGATTAGGATTGCTAGGGTTACTTATTTATTTATACACCATGGTGGCTTGTAATACTAGGATCTAGAGTAGTTGAAATACTACGATAGTGTGACCGATTATCTTAACCTAGAAACATAAGACCATTGAGAGGCACGAGAGTGCAATTGATTAGTGAAACCCAAATCTTGAGTGGTTATATACCTAGGTTCATACGAGAGTTAGTTTAGGATTTAGTTGAACATCAAATCTTGTCTACTGCTTGTTTGATTCATCGAGTTTGCAACGAGAGGTCGAACTTGATTAGAGTTAGACATCTGAATATTTTATCGCATGCAAGAGCTGGATAACTTACTATAGAATTCGAGTTCTAGGATTGAACTACATAAAACCCTTAGCATCCTTAATTTGTGTTTTGAGTTTATTGATTGATAAATATTTAAAACTAGCGCTTTTCCTTATCATTTACAAACCAATCTATTTAATGCTTTGTTTATTGTTTTCTACTATTTTGCATAGTTAAATCTGAAGCTAAAGTATATTGTGTGAAATATAGAGTCTCTGTGGATACGATCCTCAATAACTATAATCGATCTCTTAGCTGAGAGAGTTGCTCTTGGGGTAATTTGAGCATATCAAGATCCTTTTGTGATCGAGGCTCTAGTAAGAACCTAATGCTTTACTCATACCCTTGAGTTAACACAATTCAAACCTACCAGGATCACTCTCGTCCTCGCCAATAGAGTTGTTTGAATCCAAGAAGGTATCCTTGAAGACGTGCCCATAAGGATAAACTAATGCTTGATACCTACAGACTTTTTAGTATTGAAGTATGGGCAGGAGCCTAAAGATCAACTTATTTTGGGAAGGCAATTTCTGGCCACAGCTGGCGCAATCACTGATGTGAAGAAAGGGCATATATGTCTCGACGTGGGTGACTTGTTGATGAATTTTGACATGGAAAAGTTAGTCAAGAGACCTATTATTGATGGCCAACCTTCTTTGTAGACCATCTGACTGAACTAGATGAGAAGTCATTCATGGAAATGCATTATACATACCCCTTGGAAAGAGCTCTCACAGCTTCTGTAAGCGACGCGACGCACCGAGATGACTGAGCTACTGAGTACGCCAGACTAATGGACACTAGTGAAGTAGTGATGCAGATTGATGCGGAAGAATAAATTGAAAATACACCTACTGTCGATCGATGCTCCACCAATGTCGATTGACTGGTGGCAACCACCATTAGTAGTTGAATCATGGAAACCTATCCAAAAATATCAGTTCTTTATAAAACTAAAATGATACCCTTAAAAGAAGAGAGACATTGACTGAGTGGAGTGAGAAGATTGAGAGGAAAAGGATCAGAAAAGACCCCCTGTGTGTTAATAAACTTGTTGGGGTAAGAGTGTATGTGTCCTTGGATTGATATTCCCAAGATAAATCCTACACATTTATTTCATAAATAAGGTAAGTAGAGGGGTATGTCAGATAGTGTCTAGTAAGTTGTGGGCTTAATGGTCAGGTTGCTAAGCAAAGGCTAACTACATGGAAGTGCCTCTAGTGTTGGTACTTATTTGATGTGGCTTTTAACACTGTAGAGGTTATGGTAGTAGTTCTAATGAGCTGGTGAATCCCTGCGTATTCAAACCTCTTTCACAGGTTCATTCTATGTTTTGCTTGAGGGCAAGCAAAGGATAAGTATGGAGGAGTGTATATACCAAGGTTTGAACCAGTATTAAGCCATGGTATAAATCCTTTATAGAGTTTTTATATTATTTTTCAAGTCTATTATGAATTCTTTTTAGGTCTAGGTATGTTTTGGAGCATTATGGAGATCATGGAGCCATTTGATGATTGAATATAAGAAAACTCGTAGTTGGGCAAGGAAAAAGAAGTCAAAGTCGATTGAAAGAGTGTCGATCGATACCTCCTTGGTGTTAGTAGACACCTATCGGTTTCACGAGGCCAGCTATATTTTCTAGATTTACCTTTTTAGCCCAAAATTTTCTACTATTTGCAAGAAGACGCTTGGACGTGGTTTAACCTATATATGTTCTATTTTCAGCTATTGATTAAGCAAAGTTTTATTTTACTTAGAGAAGTTTTGGAGAAAATATCATAGACTCTTTCAGAGATTCATTGAAACTCTAGTATTTCTTACTCTTATATATTTATGCCATTAATTCAGTTTATGATATGTTTTTCATAATGATGTCTGAGTAGTATACTTGTTAGATTGTTGTTTTTCTAGTGTTTTGATGAACTCATAATTTATAGAACTGCTAGGGTAATCATATTGTATCCTTCACAAGATTGTTCTTACTGCTTGTTTCTAGAGTAATTAACTAGGAACCTGATCTAGGATAGTTGAGAAACACAAAAGAGGGATCAACACCTGAACTGAATCTTGCTGGGCTAACTTGATAGACACAATGAGAGCTGACCTAGGAACTTAGTGAACATATCGAACTGACACCTATTGCTTGTTTAGAATATTGGATCCGCAACGAGAGTTGTCATTTAATATTTTAGGCATCTGATAGAAATCACAGTGAGATCTTAATAGCTTAGTTTTGAATTTGAGTTCGAGGATTGAATATAATCAAGCTTTTAGCATTAGATTTGATTTTGTAACCTGTTTAAATTCCCTGGATCTAGCGCCCAAACCGATTTTAATTGCTTTGTTTGATTTACTGCTTACTATATTTTGCTTAGCTTAATCATTAAACCTATAATCTATTGAGTGATTCACGCTCCATGTGGATTCGATCCCTAATGCTGCAATCAATCTCTTATTTGAGAGAATTTCTTTAGGGTAATTTGAGCTACATCATTAATATATCAGTCTAGTTCGTACAAATTGTCTTAGAGATCTACTCACAGAGACCTTTCCCATTGTTTCTCTAAAACCTTACTCTATTCATATTAAATTTCTGATTGCGAGATTTAGATCCCAAAATTTGGCGCCGTCCGTGGGGAGAAAAAAAAAGTTATATCTAACTCTAGAGCCCGATCAAAGACCTGTCAAACCGAAATGTATCCCAAAACCAACAAATCCATCCGCAACGACGGACCTTTCTGATCCAACAAAGTATTCCTGACTCAAGAAAGCACCACCGCCACCGTAGAACCTAGCGATACTCCAATCACTAGTGGTTCTCAAACATCCACTCTGGAGAGCCTCCCATTCTCGACCAGAGCTCCTTTCGGCGATGAACGAATTAGCAGAGTTTCGAAGGATGCTCACCACTTTCGTGGATTGAACATCTCAAAGTGAAACAGTCGCTCGAACTTTCGAGGCTCGCTCGAGACACAAGATCGCCGTCTAAACGAAACCCGAAGTCAATCGCAACAAAGCGAAGTGAACGCCATGATTAAACAACCAGCCGGCCTTAATTCACCTACTTGACAGATGTTCAATTTTGCTTTTCCAATTCCACAACCAGGAGTCAGCACCCCCATAGTGAATATTGGGCCTGGTTCAACACAAATAAACGTTACAGATCACCTAAATTTTGTAACTCCACCACCGACTATGCCGGTGTTTGGAGTCGTTAACGAGTGATCTCAACCTCCACCACCGGAACCAACGACACAACAATGGTCAGGAGCATCAGAGTTCGCATCGAACTCACAAGTTTTATGACATAATACAAGTCTGACTCTCAGAACAACGGACAACCTCGAAAGAATAACAAGGACATGAGCCACACAACTCAGCCTAATGTCCGAGTACTACCAGATCCGCTGCCTCACATGAATGAACTCGGATCGATCAACTTTGAATCTTTCCAAAGATAAGTCAATCAAACTAAAGTGAATCTGATGCGACAGAATTGAGAGTCCACATGGCTACTAGTTTGGCGCCTGATATAGATCACGTGATCGAAGGGATGCGACGAACTCTGTTTACAAATAGGATAGCCAGTGCGCATCTCCAAGTCATGGGGATAGAATTTTCTGGGAGATCCAACCCTAAAGGCCACATAGAGCTTTCAGGCTCGCGATAGCACAAGCTTACCTAAACGATAAGGAAAAAGAAGCAGGTTACTGCACTATTTTTGTAGAAAATCTCACAGGCCCCACACTTGAGTGGTTTTTCGACCTGGAAGGGAATTACACAAATAATTTCACCAAGTTGGCAATGTCCTTCCTTAAACATTACTTCGTCTTCATCTAAGAATTTTTTTTCGGAGGGAGCTCTTTTCTCGATAATAAATGAACGTGAAAAAAACTCTTCGATCCTATATAAACATGTTCAAGGAAGTCAGATCTCGAATCACGAACACTAATGACAATACAGCCCTAACAGCGCTAAAGACTATAATTTGGTTAGCTTCGAGATTCAAGGAAGAACTCACAGTTTGACCACCCTTATAGGTGAATTATGGGAGACCTTTGAAACGTCGTCGGAAAGGAAGACATCATCCCAATTTTACTTCAAGGAGAGTTAACGGTTCTCAAGCTTTTAGATCCTATGAAGGACGCGATGAATTTCACAATACCCTTAAGATGTTTTGCTCCAGTTATTTTGATATGCTCAAATTACCTAAAAATACTCTCTCAAATAAGAGTGTCAACATAGTATTTGAGGATCGTATCCACATAGACACAATATTTCACATAATATACTTTAGTTTCAAATTAATGTAGACGGTAAATAAGAAAGCTGTAAACAACAACAGGAAGTAAATGAAGTTGTAAACATTTGGGAAAAATGCTAGACTCAATGATATTCAAAAAGGTAATCAGAACTTAAATAACTTCTAAGGGTTTGTTAAGAACAATCCTAGAACTTGAATTCACAAGTAAGCCATACAACTCTCGTTTTGATTACTATCATATGTCTAAATCCTCAAAAGCCAACTCTCATTGTGGATCCAAATACTAAATAAGTTCCAATTCAGTTTGTTCACTAAGTCCTAGACCAACTCTCGTGCGACTAACAACTTAGCTCAACAGGATTCGATTCAGGTGTTGATTACACTCTCGTGTCTCACAACGATCATATGATCAAGTTTCTATTTAGCTATTCTAAAATAAGCATAAAGATCAATTCTGCTGAAGGATACAATAAGATTACCCTGGAAGTTCTATAAATCACAAGTTCTTCACAACCTTAGAAAATCCTTAGATGTAACAAATAAACTACTCATACATGAAATCAGTAACACATATCATAGTCTGAATAGGTATCATATAACTCAAAACAGGAGATCTAAATACATCTCTGAAGGAGTTCTGACCATATCTCCAAACCTAAAAGAAAGTTTAGCTTAACAATAGATAATATAGGTTAAAACATGTTCTAGGCTCTTTTGTAAATAATAGAAACTTGTGAGCCAAATTGCAATTCTTGGGATAAAAACTCGTCGGGAGCAGATCAGGAGGACTGTTGGTTGATACCCACGTGGTGTCGGTCGACCCTATGCTATGAGCTCGACAACTTCCTCTCGCGCGTCAGACAGACCACCCTTCACTAACACAAGCATAACTTTTGATCCAACCGATTGATTGACTTCAAACCGGTGGCATTGGAAAGCTACATTCAATCCTCTATCTCTTGTCAAAATATGAGCTTCACCAGATCTTGGTAAGTCCTCCATCCTTTGCTAAACTTCTGACGCGACTGTACAATTTTGCATCTCAAATAGCTCCAAAATCTTCAAAGTTGCCCAAAACGTACCTTAACTTGAAAAGACTATAAAACGACTCCATACACATATAATAGACTCTAAATAGGACTTATGTCATGGTTAAAAATTATTAAAACCCATGGTATACCGTATTATGAGAGTAACCTCATTTACATATATTTTGTGGAGGTCACCTATGAAAGAGTAAACTTCCTAGTGATAAATATGTATTAGATTCAGAAAGACTAAAATAATTAAAGCCAAAATTTTGGGGGTTTTATTAAATGAATGCCTATGTTACATTAGATCCAGCATTTGGCTACATAAATATATGGCATAAAAATTAACTAGAAACCTCTAATCCTAATCTAAAAAGGAAAAACCAAACCTAATGTTAATGGGTTTACATCCAAATAAAAAGCCTAAATAGAAAATGGACCAAGTAAGTTCCAAGATGGTTGATTCTTCTTTCTATCACATCTTATTTTCTCACATGGTTCATTTGTTCGATTTATACGTTCCTCCTGCTTCTAGCCAAACTTTGTTCCATTGTATTCCAAAGCTTTCTCCATCTTCATGCATTGACCTTCGCCTGCTCGTCCATGTGATTAGCTGGTCGACCAGCTCCTTCATAGTCTCATTTCAAGCTTTCTCAACTTGTTCTTGGATCATGCTTTGGTTGCACTTCAATGTTGATAGCTTGTTCTGGATGTTTCAAACCCGTTTCAAAAGCATTTTTTCCCTCGATCCAATATCTCATGGATCATACCAATAAGATCCAGGAAAGACCTATGAAACGACACTTCAAACACTTACATTAGTCTTCCGCACATAGCCTTCAAATCCTGGACGTTGAGGTTACCGTTGGTAGGGACTTTTTTCGTGTATTAAATAAACTTTCAGAACCCTTATTTACCAAATATTAGATTTTGTGAAAAATGTAATACTTATGCCTTATATGAATATTAGGTTAATATTTTTATTACCGGTAGTTTGTAGTGATTTGTTTTTAGATTTTCCTACTACTGGAGAATTATATATATAACAATAACTTTTTCCTTAAAAGAAATGAAAAATAAAATTTATATTTTTGAGTATATATATATATTTCCTTACAATTAGTTTTATAAATGCATGAAAAATTCGCGAGGAGATAAATATAGTAATTATCTAATTTTGTTTGATACAAAATTATTGTTGTTATAAGTTTTTTCTTTCTATTGAACTTTTCTAAGTTTGCTTTGATCTTCCAAAGGTTTTAGATATTATTTAGACAAATTGCATTTTTAACTGATTATGATTTGGTCCTTCTAAGAATCGTGGGAGTGATGGAGACTGAATCAAAATAAATTACCACCTTAAGTAATTTAAGTATTTAGATAGTGTACAAAAGATTGAAAAATTAGTTCCCACAAATTATGCTGCGTTATTCTATTTACTAAAACTTTGGATTAAACTGCAAAAATTTGATCATCATGATTAAAAAATTTCAAGCATGACTAAAATTCTCAAATAGTTAAGGAGATAATCATGCTAAAAAATATCAATTCTTCAAGAATTTTTACATACCTTGAACTTGAAACCAGAATGTAATTGCTGATATTTTACCTAGATTTTACAATACTTTTTAATAAGGATATTTTATGTCAACTTTTTATTCAGGTTCATCTTTGCAAACAATTTGTTTGAGTAGTAAAATAATTTTTGGATGTTAAAAAAAACTGATGATGACTTGGTCCTACTGAAATTCGTAGGAGTTAGTTTCAAGAAAAAAAAATCGTAGGAGTGATAGATACTGATGCAAAATCTAATAATGTATTACCACCTAAAGCAATTATAGTATTTAACTGGTGTACGAAGGATTACAACCATTAGTTATTGAAAGCGTCCCAAATTAAAATGGATTTTTAAATGTTCTAATAAATCATGTATAACCATGACCAAGCTATATTATTATTCCTTGTTTCAAAACGCACTAGGCCGCAACATGTGCGGACAATCGGCGTATAGCGACTTAACGATAAATCGGTTAAAAATCGGGGAATACTCGGAATTTTTTTTACTTTTCGACAAAAAAGTCAATAAAGTGTCATAGTCCAGTTGGCTAATATATTGCTGTTGAGCAACAAATCATGGGTTCAAAGCCTCAATAGTCACATTTTGGTGGACTTTTTTTGTTATTTTTAATCAGGGGTAAAAAATGTCATTTGTACTTCATCTTCCTCCGTCTGGTTTGCAACCCTATTTTCGCTTAACAGTTTTTTTTAAAGTACTCTTCAATTTTTTTGATGATTTGCGTCAGTTATATAAATTTGTTTTATATATAGTTTCAAATTTTAAAGTATATTTAATTTCATATAAATATCTTATTATTTATATTTTAGTATAATATAAGTTTATTAAAGATATGATAATTAAAAAACATGTTAATGTATATTGATATAAATCATAAACATTTATCACCAAAGTTTTAATTGGAGAAGGTATAGTAGTATATATATTTTTAATTTTGTAATAATATTTTTAAAATTACTTTAGTCGAGTGGTTAGTGTGTTTATTTTAAAAAGTATTAAAGTACGGGTTTGAATTCGTAGTGAACATATTTTTAAAAATAAATCAACACGAGATTGTATTGAAGATTGACTAACTTATATTACATTCAATGTATATTTAGACACATTTTAGAAGTTTATGTAGTTTTTTGAATTATAATTGAGTTAATGTCGTATTTAGCACTGGCCATTTGTTAGGGTCGTATTTGCTATGACTAAAATTGTTGGAGTTGAAACAAAGCCATTTTCCCATTTTGTGGCTAACGGCTTTGTTAAAGATGCTCTTATTTGTATTGACTTGAAAAAAAGACAATTAGATTTTGATCCGCGCTTTTAAAGCGCGAGATTGTATTCTTCTAAAATTTATTTAAAAGTGATAAATATTTTAAAAAATGAATATTTTTTTTCAAAAAATAATATTTGTTTATAGGAAACTTATAATCTTCCTCATTCATCATTGTTATTTTTATTCTGATTAATTTGATAAAATTTGGATATAGGTCTCCATCACAGTGTTAGTTTTCTTCCATTTTATATAGATTACATTTTTGTAGATAAACCTTTTCTGGGTTTTTTTGAAAAATTTGACAAACTTTTATTTTACTTTTAGAAATTTTAAATACAATTGAAAGTTGGCGTAACCAAATTTTTCAAGTTGTATAAAAAATTTGTTGCAAAAATTTATAATAAGTCAATTTTTAGAAGTGAAATTAATGATTTGTTATGAATTTTAATTGGCCTAGTTTTTTTGTCTTAATTTAAAAGGACTTAATGGATCCAGTTGACACATAATTTGTTGCTGTTTTAACATAATTAGGTTCTTAAACCCATATGCAGAAAAACGACACCCAATTTATTTTGTTAAGTAACTGTTTCAGACTTTTTAAATATTGGATCCTAACTACTTTTGGTATTAAGTTACCATAATATAGAAATATAATATACTAGGGTTAACCCGCCCTACGGGCGGGCAAGTATAATGTATAAATAATAGAATTTTATAGTATTGATTTTAACTATTTATTTTATTTTTTAAATATTATATGTACATTTTACATATTTTCAATATTGTTTTATATTTCTTCGGATAGTAAGTATTGTTTTTTAAAGAAAATTGTGAGCAGTCACAGTTAAATTCTCAAAATATAATCTTATTAAAAAATTTGTGTTATAATCTGGAAGAAGCTTACTCAGATTCGAGAAGTGGGTAAAGATAAACAACAATCATGTTGTCTTTATGGGTATATAGATCGAGATGGCTGATCTATAGTTTTGTGAAATATCCATTATGTTATTCTTCTTCCACTATTCACCTGGTAAATTGTCAAAATATGTTTCACTATCATGATTTATTTGAGAATATTAAAAACTTGATTGGTTGTTGTTAATTGACAAAACTGGAATACGACTGATGTTGCAAAATGGGACTTTTTATCAAAGCACCTAACTTAATATTCTTAAATTTACTCGAATAATTACATTGTGGTAGTACTAAAGAAAACCTTACATAAACTTCATCAACATCGAAAGAAAACAATTAAGAACACAAGGTTAAAATAGTTTGAGAAGCAGAATATTCTAAGTCAGTTTTGGCTCTCTACCGGAACTTTCCTTTTGTGTTTAAGTGGGTTTTGCTTGTGGTCTTAGTTTTCTTGGTGCGGTGGTGGGTGGTTTTTTGGTTAGACTATATTACGCTTGTCGTGGTTTCCTTTTCTGTTCTTTGATATCTTTACTCTTTCCTTTGGGTTTAGAACTTTCCTTATCTAATCAGTCCCAAATCTTCACAAGACATCACTTTCCTATTGTTTCGGTTCCCTGATTCTCGTTATTACCTTTTCTCCCATGTACTCTCTTAAAATAGTCTCAGAATATTGTAGTCTTAATGGCCATTATTGCTCATTAAGTGTTGATTTCACACCAAGACTTGCCTCACGATATTCTTGCAATACCATCTCTCGGCAGTCACCACCTCTTCCGATGACAGAATCTCTCCACGAAGCCATTGGTGCCATGAAAATCCGTGACGATGACCCCATTGACTTACCGGACAATCCATGTTTTTCGGTCTTTGAAGAGAACGCTATCAGTCTTTTGGGTCGGTTGCTTAATCCTAGTTGTCAGCCGATGGATCAGATGATAGAGACCATGCCTCGCGTGTGGAGAGTGTATGACAGAGTCAGGGGTATAGCGCTGTCTACTGAGCGTTTCCAGTTTGTGTTTCAGAGGGAGGAAGACATGGTCACGGTGTTGAATGATAGACCTTGGTCGTATAACCACTGGACTATGTTGTTAGATCGTTGGGTTCCAACCCCTCCGAGAGACTTTCTGTCCACATTGGATGTCTGGGTTCGGATTAGTAGAATCCCGATGAACTACTATAAGCTGGAAACAATGCATTTTTTAGCGAGCAAGGTGGGTAAGGTGATTGAAATTGCATATGACCCTAAGTGTTCACAGAAGATGGCCTTCATCAGGGCTCAGGTGAGGTTGGATGTTGCGGATCCAGTAATGGCGAGCAAGACCCTTAACCTCCCATCTGGGGGGCAAGCGGTAATTGAGTTTGAGTATGAAAAGCTGAGGAAACGTTGCTTCCATTGCTTAAGGTTAACCCACGAGAGACCAGACAGCCCTTTCTTAAGGAATAAGTCGAGACCAGCCGTCAAGGGTACAGTGGTGTCTTCTAGTAGAGTAGAAGAATCCAACCTGAAGGTTCACGCGATAAATGTTCATTCACCAGGACTTACTGTCCCGCCTGGTTTCTCTCCTCTGTTTCCACAGCTGCCGGAAGAGGAACGTAATGCGGCTTTGCATTATGTCTCACACAGCGATCCTACTGAGCGGCAAGCCCATATAATGCGGGTACAACAATCCATTGAGGAAAAGGGGAAATCTGAAGAAGTGCAAATGCCTTTAATTTCTCATGATCTAGATAAAGGTAAAGGCCATGTGTTTGGGTATGAGGCACAAGAAAAGACACATAGTACGCCGATCCCTGGTGCTATCTCATCAAGGAAGTCTATGGCCTTCAAGTTATCTACTGGTCGAGTAGTGAGTGAAGTTTCTAATGAGCTTGAGGTGTCATCCTCCTCCTCTCCTGTTGGTCCTACGGTTTTCAGGATTGGTTCGTCACATTTTAACCATCCTGCCGGGAACAAGAGTGAAGGAAAAAAGTTGAGGAAACGTCCACAGCGATGGAAGAGATTAGCTCAGAAAAAAGCCCATGAGGCGGTTGATGTTCACGCTGGGGTTAAAGATTCTCCTCACGGTTCTGCCCCTCCGGAACGTGACGATTGTGAAGTTCCTTCGGCTGGAAACCCCAAGAGGAAAGCGATCTCAGGTGTTGGTGATCACTCTACAAAATCTCCAAAAATCATTTCTGATACGGTGGCTTCCGATTTGAAGCCGCTGCCGCCCCAATGAGTATACTGAGCTGGAACTGTCAAGGAGATGGAAACGCCGAGACATTTTGTTACTTACGGAAATTACGCAAGTCGTACTTTCCGGATTTTTTGTTTCTAATGGAGACTAAGCAAAAATTTCAGTATACGTTAGGTTTGAAAAAGATTTGGGTTACGATAATTTAGTTACAGTGGAGCCGGTGGGTTTGAGTGGTGGTTTGGTGGTCATGTGGAAGAAAAGTTACAAAGTTGATGTTCTGGTCCGGGATAAGCGAGTGATTGATATGAGGGTGGAGATTGGTTCTCTCGGGTTCTTCCTAACCTGTGTTTACGGTGACCAGTGGTCACTAGGAGGAAGGCTGTATGGGACCATCTAGCGAGTATAGCAGTAACGAGAGATGAGGCATGGATCCTTACCGGGGATTTCAACGAACTGATGAGTAACGATGATAAACTAGGAGGCGCAGTAAGAAGTGAGGCGTCTTTCTGGGATTTTAGAAACATGGCTTCTTCCTGCAAAATTCGTGAAATCAGAAGTTCTGGTAACCGTTTATCTTGGGCAGGTAGGAGAGATAGAGTTTGGGTTCAATGCAGATTGGATAGGAGCTTCGGAAATGATGAGTGGTTCAACTTGTTCCCGAGAGCTCAGGTTGAGTATTTGAAGATGTGGGCCTCTGATCATCGGCCTCTGCTGATCAGATTTTCTCTTGAAAATGAAGACCCCAGTCGTGGCAGATTTTATTTCGATAAACGCATGATAGGGAAGGTCGGTTTTGAAGAGGCAGTTAGAAGAAGCTGGAAGGGGGGTGGCAACAGAACTGAAGGTGGTTTTTTGGAGAGAATTGCGAGATGTAGAAAGGAGATGGCGAAATGGAAAAGGTCGGCTGGAGTTAATTCCAGAGAGAATATCTCTCGTCTTTCAAACGCTTTGGAAGCAGAGATCGTCTATTGGATCCGGATGCTGATAGAATGAAACAGTTGAGGGGTGAATTATCTATGGCATTTAGAGAGGAAGAACTCTTTTGGCGCCAGAAGAGTAGAGAGGACTGGTTACGCGCTGGGGACAGGAACACCTCTTATTTCCACAATAGTGTTAAAGGCATGAAGATAAAAAACATAGTCCTTATGCTCTTGGATGATGCTGGAGTTGAACATTTCTTGGAGGGAGCCAAAGGGCATATAGCAACAGAATATTTTCGAGATCTCTTTATGAGCTCAAATCCTCACGACCTGGACTCTCTATTTGTGGGTTTCCGTGAAAGGGTATCAAACGATATGAATGCTTCTCTGGTACGTCAAGTCACAGACGAGGAGATTAAAAGGGCAGCCTTTGCGGTGAAAGGGAGCAGCGAACCGGGTGAGGATGGCCTGACTGGAGTGTTCTACCAAAAGTTCTGGCATATCGTTGGACCTGAACTTTCAAAGGAGGTCCATGGTTTCTTTCGTTCCGCAGTGCTTCCATCTGGTTGGAATCATACGCAGATTAGTTTGCTTCCGAAGGTTCCGAATCCTTCTTCTATGAAAGACATGAGACCAATCAGTTTGTGTTCAGTACAATACAAGATCATCTCTAAAATTTTAGCCGAAAGGTTGAAATCAGTATTGGCAGAGGTTGTCTCCGACACCCAAGGAGCTTTTGTTGGTGGTCGTTTGATTACGGATAATGTGACGATAGCCCATGAGATGGTGCATGGGTTGCGTACGAATCCTACGATCGCTAAGTACTTTATGGCGGTAAAAACTGATATGTCCAAAGCATATGATCGGGTAGAGTGGAACTTTGTGGAGACGTTACTGGAAAAGTTGGGTTTCGATAGAATTTGGATCTGTTGGGTGATGGCCTGTATCTCGACAGTGACCTATACGATTTTGCTCAATGGTCGGTCGCATGGTTTTATTAAACCAGAACGTGGAATTCGGCAAGGAGATCCTCTCTCACCTTTCATATTCATTCTTTGCGCCAAAGCACTGGTTGGTACCCTTAACCAATCTGAAATGGCTGGCAGACTCAATGGGATCAGATTAGGCGTCGGTGGTCCTTCGGTTCACCATCTGTTGTTTGCGGATGATAGCTTACTGTTGTGTCGGGCTAATGTGGCAGAGAGTGAAGAACTAGTACACTGCTTACATCGATATGGTGATGCGTCAGGTCAACTCATTAATCCAGCCAAGTCTTCCATCATCTTTGGATCACAAGTTCAGGAAGATGTTAAAGTTGAGATAAAGAGAGTCCTAGGCATTGATAAAGAGGGCGGAGAAGGAACCTAATTGGGTTTACCGGAGTGTTTCAAAGGTTCGAAGGTTGAGCTGCTCAACTTTATCAAGGATAGACTTCATTCGCGGCTACATGGATGGTTCGCTAAGGCTCTATCCCAAGGCGGAAAAGAAGTCTTGTTGAAATCCATTTGTATGGCTCTACCTATCTACGCTATGTCTGTCTTCCGATTACCGAAGACCTTATGCGAAAAGATCACTAGTGCAATGTGTGAATTTTGGTGGAGTAGCGGAGAACTAAGGCGGAGGATTTCATGGGTTTCATGGCAAAATCTCTGTAAAAGTAAGGAACAGGGTGGACTCGGCTTTCACGATATCGAAAGGTTCAATCAAGCGTTGCTGGCTAAACAAGCTTGGCGTGTGTGGTCCAGACCAGATTCTCTTGTTGCAAGGGTTTTAAAGAGCAGGTACTACCGGAATAGTACACTTCTGGATTGTGGTTTGGGATCACGTCCCTCTTATGCATGGCGGAGCCTCTTACACGGGCGTGAACTTTTGAAAGAGGGGATGGTCCGCGAAGTTGGTAATGGCAGGGACACCAATGTGTGGATGGAGAAGTGGATTGTGGACAGAGTACCAAAAACACCAATGTACAAGCCTGATAATCCCATTGATCTCTCCTTGAAGATTGCTGACCTTCTGTTACCCGGTTCTTCCTCGTGGAATGAGTTCCTTGTGCGTCGTACGTTTTGTACTGGAGATGCGGAGATTATTCTACGGATTCGGCCTAATGTACATAGGCAGGACAGTTTTAAATGGGGCCTAACTAGGAATGGATGCTACTCCTCCCAGAGTGGGTATAAATTGCTTGACACCCTACGTGAACTGAACGGTCTACAACGAAGTCTCCCTCCAGTGGAGAAACAAGTGTGGAAAAATGTTTGGAAAGTTAGAGCCCCTAATAAGATCAAGCACTTCTTGTGGAGAGCTCTATCTGGTGCCGTAGCTGTGAAGGAAAGGCTTAGCTCTCGGGGAATCCAGTTGGACACGACATGTAAAGTTTGCTCCAGTGCAGCTGAAACTGTTTGTCATGCCCTGTTCAATTGCCCTCTGGCTCAAGAGGTATGGGCCAAGTCTCAAATACGACTACCTAGAGATGGCTTTTCTAGAAACTCTGTCTTCTTGAACTTTCATCATCTAATGGTTTCTAATGGCGGCTCTCGAAACACTCATCTTAATGGCTCATTCCCATGGATCGTATGGGAAATTTGGAAAGCTAGGAACGCTCTTGAGTATGAAAGAAAACAAACAGGGCCAGAGGTAGTGTTACTAAAGGCGAAGGAAGCTGCTGAAGAATGGGTGGAAGCCAATGAAATAGAAAAATCAACGGCTTCGGCACCAAGGTCAGGAGGTTGCAACAATCCGGTATGGGTCCGTCCCTCGCTTGGGACCTTGAAGTGAAATATCGGAGTGTCATGGGACAAGGCTCAGGCGGTTAGTGGAGCAGTATGGCTTCTGAGGGATCATAATGGAGCAGTACTCCTACATAGCCGTCGTGCTTTTTCGAGGGTTTCCTCCCAAACGGAAGCAGAGATGTTGGGTATCCTCTTTGCTGTTGAGAGTATGGTCTCTACACATCAGCGCAATATAACCTTTGAGTGTCACTACACTCTGGCTCGCGACGCCTTAGTCTGTCCAGTGGCTTCCCCAAGTATGTGTTCACTAAGACACGAGATTATGTCTCTCCTGTGTCATCTCCATGCCTGGCAACTGGCTTATGTGTGTGAAGCACGGAACCATCCTGCAACAAGAATAGCCGATAGTGTCGTTCGTGAAAATAGATTTCCATCGTACATTGCAAGAGGAGGTCCTGCTTGGCTTCTAGCAACTCTGAATGTGGAAGCGTCTCGTTGATGAGGTCTTTTACATAGGCGATTGGTTTCACTCCTGGGTCGTTACTCCCGGCGAAATCTTTCTCGCTCTCTCTCTTTTTCTTGGGTTGGGTATCCATTGAGTTCCCCCCCCTTTTTAGTGTTTCATGTATTTCTGGTTATTCCCTTATAGGTCTCCGCTTTTGTTTTGGAGCCTCTAGATACATTTTTGTTTTCACATGATATTCAATAGAAATCCAGTGTTAAGAAAAAAAAACTTCATCAACACAGTATTGAGACCAGATAATTGAACTGACCATAGATCGTTTCTTGTCGGCTTTTTAAGTAGGCATACATTCAACTATGAAATGGTACATTTTACCAAAACGCAAATTACAAAAGTGTCTTGAGACTTTGCATACTATATATGTTTGGATTCAAACAGAAAATCTCTTTATGACCAAATAAAGTAACACTAAAAAGATGTCTTGTTACAGTCTTTTCATCTTGGTGATTCACAAAGAATAAATTTGAGTAAAATAAAAATGTGGATCCCATAACTTCATATCATCATCGTTGTCATAAAAAATGCTTTTTTTTTTTTTTATCATTTGTAGTTTTGTTTATTCATCAAAATCAGAAGTTGATCAAAACCTAAAAACTGGTTTTTGAACTTACTATACATGTGGCTATACCGGCAGTGAGTGTCATGATAGCCTTGTTCGGGAGGAAGAACGCAGCGTCATCGACCAAAGATCATGAATAAACACAGACGGTGGTAAAACAGAAGACAACTGAGAGAGAAAAGAGACGCTATTGTTTAAGAAATTGACTCCAAATTTCTGAAACAGTGACGCTATTAATCACGGCGTCCCATCGGCGTCCCCATGTCTGTTACATGTAAATTTTAAACTTACTCTGTGACTAAATCCAGCTAATGTTTCTTCAATTCCATGCTTTAATTTTGATCGTTGACGCTAGTATCAGCGTTTGCTAGCCGAACTGGGCTGGTATCTCCAGAAGTACTGAACGTCGATGGTGAAGCTGAGAACATAGGCCAAATGCTCTCTCTTAGCTCCAATCACTTTAGCAGCCTGCATAGATCGAGGATCGGCAAGGGTCATGGCAACCGCCACATCGGCTTTAGCCATTTGCTCAACCGTCACAAAGCTCGAAGACGCGGGAGTGGTTTCTGCGATAGCAACAACAGCTGCATCCACACCAGCTACAGAGACGGCAGCGTGAATCTGAGCATTGTGTACTCAAGTCTCCTCTTTCTTCTTCTCCAGTGAACGGCTGTTTGCTCGTCAAAATTGTTGCATAGTATTCCTACCTTAGGAAACCATTCCTGCAAACAGATATTGGTGAGAACTTTAGTCAAACTCATCTCTCTTATAATTAATTAAAATTTCAGTGAGCACTGAAATTTGAACAACCAAAGCTTATTTAGAGAACCATGATATACAAAAGCCTTCAATGATAGTCAAAAGCATAATGCGAAAGAGAATGAAAAATTTGAACACATTTAAAAAATTGAGAAAGCATACGTGAGAGCACGCAAATGATAAATGACATCACCATGGACATGATTCAATTGACGGCTCATCGGTAGATTGTAAGCCACATTGCAGATAATTTTTTAGCTACATAATTTAAATTGGAAATCAGAGTAAATCTTCCACTAAAAATCTTCACCACATCTAAAAACAGACTAAAGCTTTCTCAATGAACATTCTCAAACAACGATTCTTATTCGTTATTGTAAGGTATAGATTGATTAAGGTATACGCATAAGCTAATCAATAGTCTAAAAGTCGTTATTGTCAATGCAGAATCCAATTAAGTCATATGGTTCGAAGCTTGATCCTCTGAAACATAAAAGTGAGGGATTTTCCTTATTCTTCATAAACACCAGAACAAATTATATATAATTTGCTTACCGAAACATATTTTCAGAGGAGAAAGATATTCTTATTGGTTAAAGAGAAATACATAAACCATACCTGCAGATCTTTTAATGCTATGATTGGATTTAAGACGCTCATCGCAAGGGTTTTGGTCTATCTACCAATAGAATTGTGGAATAGAAGACGCTCTCACTCCTGGTGTGAGGGTTTGTGAGGATTATAATGATTGAGAAAGAATGTTGAATTTCAGAGAATCAAACAACCCTTTTTGTAGGTATGGATTCAGAATCCCTGAGAAAAGAGACGGTGTAATTAATGAGACGAAGTGGGAGGAGTGTGTTAAAGACAACATTGATTAGGTTGATTGCAGGTAACTGACCGCTGCGTCTTCAGAGGAGATAAATAGAACATAGATCGACACTACGGCGGAGACGTCGTCTGAAATAGATGAAGCTGGAGTTTGTCGGTTTATCCATGAAACCATCGTGGGCTGTCGTATATTTGTTGGCCCAACAAAATAATTCAACTACAAACAAATTAACACCCGACCAAAACGGAACGTATGATTAATGGGACAGGTGTCAAGCTATGCTTAGAGTATTTGATGACGTGTTTTTGAGGAGAAGAGATACACACTCTACTTTATAATAATAGATTGTTTGATATATGTTGAATTTCAGAGAATCAAACAACCCTTTTTGTAGGTATGGATTCAGAATCCCTGAGAAAAGAGACGGTGTAATTAATGAGACGAAGTGGGAGGAGTGTGTTAAAGACAACATTGATTAGGTTGATTGCAGGTAACTGACCGCTGCGTCTTCAGAGGAGATAAATAGAACATAGATCGACACTACGGCGGAGACGTCGTCTGAAATAGATGAAGCTGGAGTTTGTCGGTTTATCCATGAAACCATCGTGGGCTGTCGTATATTTGTTGGCCCAACAAAATAATTCAACTACAAACAAATTAACACCCGACCAAAACGGAACGTATGATTAATGGGACAGGTGTCAAGCTATGCTTAGAGTATTTGATGACGTGTTTTTGAGGAGAAGAGATACACATTCTACTTTATAATAATAGATTGTTTGATATATGTTTCAATTAAATGCTATTGCCTCTGCCAAAGTTTGGTTGGCTGAAAAAAATATAGGTATAAAAATCTCATTTCTGATTGGTTCGCAAAAATAATTAAAAATCTAAATAAGGAAATGGCATTCCCTTGTAAATAATTTTAAAAAATAAAGGTAAAATTCTAATTGAAATTTTGTTTTAATAATATAGATTTCACTTGCTGCTGTTATTTTGTGTTATTTTTTTTTAAATTATCATGTGTTAATTTTCAAACTATATTATTGTTCTTCCAATCTTTTTCTTCCATTTACGAAATTTTGCAATTAGTCTCTTTTTTTTTAAGATTTAGACTCGTAAATCCAACAAAGACGATGGCTCTAAAATAGTGTTTGTTTGAATTAATCTGTTGTTAATCTCTATTCGTTTGTAAACCTCTTCGGTAAAAGATTCCTCATTATATTGCCTTGCAAACTGAGCAAGACATTCCCGACGACTCAATCTCCGACGATGACCCGCTACCCACTCCAGCGGTTGCGGCCCCGACCATTTCAGATCTCATGGACACCATCATGGCGCGCTTCTCCCAGCAAGAAGAGGTCCAGAAAGCGACAAATGTGCAACTCGAGGCTTTAGTCGCCGCCATCCGTCCTTTGGTCGGGTATGTCAGTCGTCCTTCGTCGATTCAAAGACAATTATTCAACACAAACAATGTGACTGGGGTCGACGAACAAACAAATAATGCAGCCCATCTTGCCAGCGATGGCACCGAGCAAACGTCCAGAGGGTCAGACCCAATGAACGTCCGTGAATTGCCGAGATCAAACTCTCCCTGCAAGACTTCCTTTTCAAGATCCATCATGCAACAAGCTCGGCCGCACAGATCGATCGAGCCCTCGCCGGAATGCTCAAAACCCCCTTTTCCAAGCGAATCAGCAACGTAAAGATCCGTTCTACAGACAAGTTCTGATTGCCGACCTACTCCGGCGATTCTGACCCCACCACCCATGTAACCGCGTTTAACATAGCGATGGGGCGCACATACTTTTTGATGAAGAGAAAGACGCCGGTTTTTTCCAAATTTTCATCGAAAGCCTCGCCGGACCGGCCATAACCTGGTTTTCTAGGCTAGCCAAGAATTCTATTGAAAATTTCAAAGATTTTCAGCTGCTTTCCTCAAACATTACATAATGTTTACTCATCAGGGACCAACTGCTTCTGACTTATGGAAAATGTCCCAACACTCTGGTCAGAGTCTGTGCGATTTCATGGAGAGATTCAAAGTTGTGGTTTCAAAGGTAAACATCCCCGACCACATAGCGGTTGATGCTCTACATAATACTCTTTGGGTCCACTCAAAGTTTCGGGACGACCTATACAGAAGCCTGACGACTTCCTTTCAAGACGCCATCGCACGGGCCAACAATTTCATCTGAATGGAAGAAGAGCAATTCTCAGCAAACGAAATGCCTTGACGCAAGCTACAACGAAGACCGCTGAATCTCATCAGGAGCCGCGTCAGCATTCCAACTACGACAAAACCGACAAAAAGAAAGGGTTTATCTATGCCATATACAAAGACGAGCGACCCAGCTCGAACATAGTTGTCCAAGAAAAAGGCTGGAATACGTGGGAGTGTGGCATTGATGAGAAAACACTAACTCAAGTTGGTCCCTCCAGTTCCCTAGACCTGGAAAATTACTGTTCGTACCACAATGTCAAGGGTCACGATACCAAGGAGTTCAAGCAGCTCCAAGAGGCTCTACTGGTAGCTTTCAACAGCGGTAACACAAACTTCGAATCACCAAAATCAAAGATCAAGAACAGTAAGAGTTGGATCATGAACAAGAACAAGGACATGAAGCTTCAACTATCACAAGGTAAGAAAGAACCAGCCAAGCTTCAGCATGGCAATGATGCTCCTAATCCCCGAGACCGAAACAACCGACCCCCCGAGTAACTCTCTTCAGAACTTCTAGAATCACCATCCTTGGCGGTTTCCATATCGTCAATGGCGGCCTGACCACCAGCCTCACCCCTGGAAAAATTTGCAGCGTTAGGGACCAAGAGGCGCTGCGCCAAGTCGATACTCGTTGTATCCATCAGGGTGTCACGATGAATCAGATTGAAATGGCCAAGGGGCTACCGTTGACTATCAGTTCTCTTTCCGGGGACAATTCAGTGGCTATTTCTTTTCCCTTTTGTTCCTTCGATAATCTTTCTCGGAGGCATATCTCTTGCTGGGAAAGAAACGAGCTGTGAACTGATCAACTCTACAAAGAACGAAGGACAGTTAGAGAGAGAAGTAAAAGCTAGAGAGAGTACATGGGAACGTGGAGAAGAATGGATAGAACGGACGAAGTTCCCTATTTATAATAAAGGATGCACGGATCTCCAAGAATGTCATCATTAGGTCTAAAAATACCTATTAGGCCTAGGAAACCCCCAAATTTTCCAACGCCATTATTCACGATGATTCCGCTTCTTGGAGTGAACTGAGAACCGATTTAAGTTAGATATGCTATCCAACCGAACCAATGCTAAACCATACAAATCTAGTTCAATAAATCCAAGCCCTGACTAATTACTAAAGTATCGTTCTATCCGAGTAACGAGACCAAGCGACCAATGATCCTCATCATCGAAACCAATTCTACTCGGGATAGCAGGATGAGTAAATAAACTGACCGGTCATCTTATTCGCGCGAACCATTTCTATGGAGGAACCGACGAATGCCTTTGGAAGTTGTGCCTCACATAAGCTATCTCAGATAGGCGACAAAGACGCTTTCATCGAAGTTTCGACCCGAAACCTCTATTTCCTTGACCTGATCCCACAAATTCACTGAGGTGAGCTACACTTCTAACAAGTGAAATGGGAGGACTTACTGTAGGAGATGGATTACATCCCTTCACAAAGCCCATAAAATAGAGGATCCGGCCTGCCAATTCGGCCAAAGACATCAATTTGGCTAAGTTGCTCCCGACCAAACGCATTGGCTCAGCGTGGGACTACTTTACTCGGCTTCGCAAAAAACCGCATCAAGTCGGCTCATAATCCTGATATGTCGACCTAGTTTCTCAGCTTGAGAAGGATCAAGCCCATTAGAGCGAGGCGACCTAGGGCTAACGAGAAGAAGGGTTATCTATATAAGGACGGGAAGATGGACGAGAGGAGGGATCCAGAAATTGACATGCACACTTGGCGACTAGAAATTAGGGTTTACTCGTTGTATTTCTCGTCAACTTGTACTTTCCCGACCAGCTCCCCGAGCACCGGCTTACTTTTCCGTTTACTTATTCCGATCTGTAATTGTTACTCTTTTCCGATCTAATAAAATGCCTTTGTACTAACCCACCATCAAGTTTAGTCTGTTTGTACCGAGTTAAAACCAAACTCAGATTCAACAATGAGGGTGAATAATTTGATACAATGGAGAAATATGATAACTTGTGGGACGATTGCTATACTTGACTATCAGCCCCTAAGTTTACTTTTCTTCTGCATTTGCTGGCACATTTTTCTTACATCAACCTCGTTTAAAGCATTGTTATTCGACTTTGCAGGTTGTAAGGAATCTTAGTACATCAAGGAAAAATACTTTTATATAAACCTGACACTTATTTGAGTATATCGATTTAATATGACTCTGATATATTTGATGTCCGATAACGTGACAGTCCATTCACATACTTATTGTTATGTTTGGTTATTTAGCAGTCTCTGGAAAGAGAAAGAAGCAACATCTGGTTTCTAATTTTTTTCACGGAGACCGAGTGTTACGGCCGCTCCCCTGGCGTCCAACCGGGTTTTTGGAGTAAAAGTTATGGACACGCATCTACTCATTTTAGACAATTCGGCATGTCTCGTTATTGGTCCCAGGAGTCATGGACGCACTGCCTTATGTGACATACTATCCCACCCATATCCATATACTTCTACTTACAGTCATGTGCACAGGGAAATAAAAAAGGAGGGCAAGAGTATATGGGTTACTCAGTAAAGCGGTTCTAGATCAGTCTCCCCGCATGACACTCTACACTACTCGATGCAGTAAAGAGGGCTTTGATGCAGTAAAGAGAGGTGGCTAGCCACTACAATCAATCAAAAGCAACCTAAGATAACATAACATCAATCTTTTCATACATTTACTACCAACCTAGCATCAAGCAATACAACAAACTGAGTCATTGCTACAAACGGACCCGGCCAACTTGAAACGGTCGACTCCAAGCAACTTAGACATAAGGACCTATGGCCCGCTCACAAACGTCCCTTCTCGTTTTGGCTTGTCACTGTGTGCCCCACAGTTCCTGTATGTAAACGGTCTAATGGTCACTTATGCCCCTACTAGGCATGACTCGATCTACAGCGCCCTTAACACAGATCGCACCGTTTCATGGTCCGTCCGTACATGGCCCTTCACCTTAACTCATTATCTCTTTCTAGACGCCACCCATTGTCGGTGTCTTAACATCACATCATTTCTCATTATCTCATCATTAACTCATTAAATTTATTCATTAGAAGCCACCCGTTTGCAGTGTCTCATACAATACACTTCACGTTCATTAATTCATTTATCATTCGTGTTTCTTTCAATCATTCAATCACAGAAGATACCAATTGTAACGTTCATATGTAACCTTCATCTATTAACCTAGGCGTGTAGTTCTTTATAGTAACCTAGATTTTCACCAAGCACCCATACAAGCATCAAGGCAACAAATCACACAAACAATCATTCATTCACATCAACACAAGGAAGCCCATTAAGTTCTTTAAACAGTGTGAATGTTCTTATGCATCATGATTATTCATCTAACAATTTAACTCCCATTATGATCTATCAACCTGACTTCCAAACAAAGTTTAACCAAACCTTAATTCTAACATAAAAGAGTATAAAGATCATGAAAGATATTGGGTTTGAATGACCTTACCTCAGAATAGTTTTGGATATCTGGAGAACTAGTAGCTTAGATCTGAGATCTGGAACAAGGGAACAACAGAAATACAAAAGCTACGGTTTAGGGCTTCTCACAAACACCACCACCACCACTTGTGACCGCCGACGTGAGGAGAGAGAGAGACTCGCCGGGAGAGAGAGAAAAGAGAGGAGGCAAAGGTTTTCAGTCTCAGGGATTTCCTTGCATAGCTTCGCTTTGTTTCTGAATGAGACAAAAGAGAAGGGGGGGAACTCTTTATTTATAGTGAAAAGGAAGGGAACCCTAGGTTCTTAGCCTAATGAGCCGCATTCCTAACATGCTTTCCTTAAGAAATTTTTCGGCTGGTTTCGGGCCATTACACTGAGTATTGTGCTATATAATACATGTGTTCATAACTCAAATGGATGCGTAAGCTGCTTTTTTTTTTGGTGAACAGCATAATAAATCGAAGAAGATGTGTGATAATTTAGTGGCACTTCCCATTGCATCGTAGATACCTTAACATGTTCTATTCACTAGAACGATAATGCTTGGGTATTTACTTAAGGTTAGCAAATGTTTGTATTCACTTGATATTAAGTATTCCCTTCTTTAAGTAGCAACATTTCTCAAATCTACAAAGGGAGTTGAAAGTTTTACTGAGGGTTTGTATGTTTTACAGAATTATAACTCAAAGACACTTGTTGGTGCAGGTGAAGAGTGTGCTGGGGTCTACAAGTTTTGGTGATTTTTGGTGAAAAAGCGAATAATGTGACGGCCAAAATTATTTGTGCCATCATCTTTTGGGTCATCCTTATGATTGTGTTTTATCTGATTTATCAAGTTTATCAACGTTGGCAAACAAGTTAAAACCGATGGAGGTTGTTGTTAGGGAAATTTTTGATATGTGTTAGTCGTTCTCAGATCTACGGAACGATAAGAAGAAGAAGATATTATGTTGTACAGTTTAAATGACGAACATCAGAATAGGCTTTCATGTAACTCTTCTGGAAAATGTATGAACAAGACTTCCACGCAAAGAAGAATTGTACGGAAACATTTCTTTAAAAGGACTAAACGAAAACAACCTTTATTATTGATAACGTTAACTAAACAATTTCCGTAAATTGAACCGAAACTGTTTACTTTGAAACAACTCCTGTAAAACTAACTTGGACAACGTTTTACGAAATAAGTTCCGTAAAATAAAACTAAATATTTTATGGACAGAATTAAAAGAACTTTGACAAAGTTTTAGGAAGCAACTTATCTAAAATGAAACAAATTTGTTTTCTTTTACGAAATAGATTTTGTGAAATCAAATGACATTCATATTTTTACGAAATAATCTTCGGAGAAATAAATGAGATAACACTACAATTGAATGGAGAAGTAAGAAGAAGAGAAAAGTAAACAAACAGTCATGCTCGCCTACTTCTCTTTTCTTCTTTCCCTCTCTTCTCTCAAGTCAAACTGCTCGTCAAGTTCTCTACCTATCTGCTCGCCAACTTATCTCTCCTCCTTCACTCCTAGCTGCTTGCCTATTCTTTTTAGATGTTCGCCCACCTCCTTCCCTCCTCCTCGTCGAGCTAGTAGCCCATTTCTGCTCGCTCACTGCTGCTCACCCATTTCTGTTTACTCATTTCTACTCACCCCTTCTCTCACTCATTTGTTTCTCTCTCTCTCCTCCTCTTCGCTGAGCTGTTCGCCCATTTCTGCTCACCCTCAAAAACTTTTCTCGTATCACTTATTCAAAAAATATTTAGTAAAAATTTCACAACCAGAAACGAAACAAGAAACAAGGACAAATATAATCCTTCCCCTCAGTCATTGTAACCTCCTCGTTCATTGTCGTATCTCCTCGCTTGTTGACCATGTCTCCTTGCTTGTTTAGGAAGTCTCGTTTCTTGATCCTTGCTTATTAACGGTGCAAGTAAACTGCGAGCAGTGTGCTAAGTTTCTCTCGTAAATCTTGCAGGGAAAATATTTCATATAGCAAGAACGAGTTATACGAAATAAATTTTGGATAAAAC
The DNA here is from genome assembly GCA_905132765.1 of Moricandia arvensis. Taxonomy (NCBI): domain Eukaryota; kingdom Viridiplantae; phylum Streptophyta; class Magnoliopsida; order Brassicales; family Brassicaceae; genus Moricandia; species Moricandia arvensis. The sequence continues at coordinate 34,496 of CAJHQP010004083.1, forward strand.
AAAACAAGTTTTCTGATACATTTTCGCGAAGATAAAATGATAAATATACAAAAATTTCCTTGTGCAACAGCCTAATGTGTTAGTGACTTTGGCATGACGCTCCTCGACAATTTAGGGCTGAGCAGATCGCAATAATCATCCTTACAGCCAACACGGCTTCTCCTCTACGCACCTCGGTTTTACAGCCAAACAAATATGTATCTTTAGCCTTATAGCTCAACTGTTTGGCCTTACGCTCCTCCGCATCATGTTCCAGAAGCCTACTTTCATGCGCCATGGTCTACCTAGCTTTAGCCTACACTACTCGGATTTATGGCCCAGTAGCCCACTATCGTGTGGCTTACACCCAGGGTATACGGTGTTGGCTTCATATTCCTTGGTCATATCTAAAACAAAGTTAAAAAGGTCTTTTTGAATGGTTGCACTACTGAAATAAAGTTTATGAAAATGACTTTCGTATAACTAAACGAAGGATTATACACAAACGCCATATGACCGGATCCAAAAAGATATAAAATCATTTTCTACTACAATGGTCGCCAAGTTCTGGTGCGGTCTAGCCTTTGGAACTTGGCCAAACATAAAGGCCTAACGCTCTCGACTTAAACTCTTCATCCCTCTGTCAATTATATTAAAAATAGGGCCCAAACTAAAAAAAAAAAAAACAGCCCATCTTTAAGGACGATTCCAAACAAGCATTACCTAATACTAACAAAAATTGGTACGGTCTAACTCTTGCCCCACAATGCCTCCGACCATAGGGATAAAAGAAGCCTTTATGATGAGCCCCAGCCCACGGATCAGCCCATGGAACCAGACCAACACGAAGATCAGGACGTTCCAGACATTTTAACCGAGGTTCAGTTTTCTGAGCGTACTAGACTGACTGACCGGGCCGTGTACCATATCGACCCGTGTACGTCCGGAATGGAATTTCAGCAGGATCCAAGACCAGATGACCGAATTGACCAATCTGGAGCTTGTCTTTCCCGACCAACTCGCCATTCTAAGACCAATGGTCAAGCCATAATCAACTTCACACGAGTGGAATCAGAATCCGACTGTGGCTTCTCTATTTTGGTCCATTTGGACCGTACCGGCGACCATACTGATGAACTGCTCCAACACTTTGAGCATCCAAATCTTGAGCATCCAAATCTTTCTAAGGAAAGCATCTTTAATCTTTCTGAAGACTTGGGTCGGGTAAAGACACAATCCGTTCGTGACAGTTCATCGACCAGCTCCACGGACAGCCTTCTGTGTGTCCTTCTCCTTACCGCCGTGCACCCATCTGGTTCGGATGAACCTGGACAGTAGGCGAAGGGTCACCTATGGATCATTCTAGGTTCGGATAAACCTGGACGGTAGGCAAAGGGTCACTTTCGACCAGAACTAGAACCAAAGAGTCATTTGACATTTTTAGTCTTTGTTGTTTTCCTAGGTGTGTTTTTCCACAAAGTTCTAAGTCTTTTCATATGCCTTTGCTAGTATAAATATGTAATCTTTCTTCAGCAATAAACCATTCAATTTTTCCCTTATTTTTAGTTCATTCTCTTTGTTATTTGCTTAGAACATTTCTGTTTCTTGGTGAGGTAATCTCCGAGTGAACAAATCTTCGTTTTGCTGGACTTGTGCGTCACATCAAGCAGCATGCGAATCCTCTGGTAGTATCATTGGTCCATCCGCAACCCTTTGTGTCACCGTTCATCCCATCAGTTCTCGTTCCTCATGGATCGAGTCCATATCATTCCTTACCGACTGAGTGTTCGTTCCTTAGGTTTCATCAAGTGCTATCAGAGCCACTCAACCAGTACAATCTTTTCATATTCGCATCTTCCATTTCTAAGCACTACTTCTTCATATTTCTATCTCAAATCTGGGCCATATCTTTACCTATTGCCACAGTATAAAAAAAGATCTATTTAAAAAAAAAGAATCAAAAGATCGATTTTGGTTTGGCTAAGTAGTGGAAGAGAAATCATGCTGGCTGAGGAGAAATCCAGCCTTAGAGTGGTTAATACGGATTTCTAAAGCCAACTTCTTATCCTTCTATCTTGTGTTTCATCCTTTGTTTGCTTGGAGAAATCCATTGGGTTACTTGATTTGTTCTCTTAGAACCTTGAGAGGAGTCTTTTGTGTGATCACTAAAATCTGAGAGAAACACGTTTGTGGGTGAGTTTAAACACTTGAGAGAGTGAGAAATATCTTTTGTCTACTAACCTTGTGTTTAGCTTGACAGGAAACGATGAGTAGTGAGGAAGAACGAAACTGACCCGGAAATTCTTTTGATGGTTTATCTATCTTGAAGATGAGGGCTATCAATGATTCTATGTCTAACCTTATGAATGCAGATCTTGAGAAAATCCATTTGAGACTTGATGATATTCAAGGTAGTCAGCAAACGAGATCTAGAACCAGAGCAAGGAGAGATCGGCCTAGAAGGACCCACCGGTCCGACGATGAGATCCATGAGGAGGATTTTCATGATGATGATGGCAGATCCATCAACCGTTCTAGGAGAGCTTCTAGAAACCGAAATCAAGGTGATGTCAATCCATTTGCTAGAAAAGATAGAAATGATGAAGGTTTAGGTGGACTGAAACTGAAAATTCCAAGTTTTGATGGCAAAAATGATCATGATGCTTTCTTTGAATGGGAAAGAAATATTGAACTTGTTTTTGAATGTCAAAATTTTCTGATATTAAGAAAGTGAGATTGGTTGCTGCTAAGTTTACTGGCTATGCTATTAACTGGTATGATCTGGGGTCAAAAAACGGTTACGGCGGAATCAACGTCAGAAACCTACCGGGAAAAGCGCCCTTTGTGAAAAAGAGATAATATCTCGAAAAAAGGAGAACGGGAAAAATCAAAGTCGAGTCTTGGCTGACCACGAAGGAATGGTCTGCATAAGTGAGCCATCAAGAAGAGTTAATCCTAAGACCTCGGGTCAATGTATCCCCAAACGTTAACACGACGAAACAACTAAAAGACTCGATCATCCAACTCCCCGGACGGAGAAGTATGATAGTGTGGAGCAGATGTTACACAAGGCCATTCTGATCGAGCAACAAGTCAAAAGGAAGGGTCTCTCTAAACCGTCCTATGGCCCCAAGCCAGCCTTTGCGTCCAAATCAAACTATCAAGACAAGGGTAAGACATCTTCCACAACAAATACTGCTTTTAAAACTAATGTCCCTGCTCATGTTGATAGAGAAAAGAAAGAGGAGACTTCCAAACGAGCCAGAGACATTCAATGCTTCAGATGTCACGGACTAGGCCACTATGCCAACCGATGTCCAAACCAAAAGGTAGAGTCCGAGGAGGACGAGGATCTTCAACCAGTCTTTGATGAGGATGAAGAAGCATTGGATTCCCCAGCCCATGGCCCCCTTCTTGTCACCAGATAGCCTTTGGACGATATACTTGGTCCCATTTTCGATGAAGAGATCGATGGTGTGATTGATGAATTTTTCTCGACCTTTGTGGAAGATACCGGTCTGATCTTTGTTGAAGACAACTTCGACTATCCAGCTCATGGTCCACTACTGGTCACTAGGAGAACTTTGAGTGTACAACCAAAGACCAACGACAAAGAACAAAGGGAGAATCTCTTTCACTCTAGATGTATTGTTTCTGAAAAAGTTTGTTCTTTGATCATTGATGGTGGTAGTTGCACTAATGTGGCTAGTGACACCCTTGTAAGGAAACTTGGGCTTGTTACTCAGCCTCTTTCTTGCCGTTTCTGGTTGGAATGGCTCAATGATGCTGGGGAGCAGTATGTCAAAGAGCAAGTCACAGTCCCACTCACCATTGGCCGTTATGAGGACGAGATCGTTTGCAACGTCCTTCCCATGGATGCATGCCATATTCTTTTGGGCCGACCTTGGCAGTTTGATAAGAAGGCTGTGCATGATGGGTTCACAAACCAACACTCTTTCAACGACAAAGGAAGAAAAATCACTTTGGCTCCTTTGTCACCTTTGGAGGTTCATCAAGATCAGGTTCAACTTGAGAAGAGGTTCAACTTGAGAAGGGTCATGACCAAGAACCTAGACTAGACAAACCTAAGATATCTACTAGAAATTCCAAATTTTTATCAAGGAAATATTCAGGTTAGAAAATATCTTTATTCTCAAAAACAATTTCTTTTACTAGTGTACAAAGAATCTCTTATGGTTTCTTCTTCTAACCTTGCACCAGAGATTCCGAGTGAGTTGCTAGATGTTTTGCAGGATTTTTCTGATGTTTTTCCAGATGAGAATCCTAAAGGATTGCCACCAGTGAGAGGCATCGAGCATCTGATCGATTTCGTCCCAGGCGCATCCCTACCGAACCGGCCAGCATACCGCACTAACCCAGTTGAAACAAAGGAGCTACAGAAACAGATTGGTGAGATTCTTGAGAAGGGATACATCAGGGAGAGTCTCAGTCCTTGTGCCGTGCATGTCCTCATTGTACCCAAAAAGGATGGTTTTGGCGGATGTTTGTGGATTGTCGTGCCATCAACAGCATAACAGTTAAGTATCGACATCCTATCCCTAGACTTGATGATATGCTTGATGAGCTTCATGGATCATGTGTCTTTTCTAAAATTGATTTGAAAAGTGGTTATCATCAGATTAGGATGAAAGAAGGTGATGAATGGAAAACTGCATTTAAGACTAAGCTAGGTTTATATGAGTGGCTTGTTATGCCATTTGGTCTCACTAATGCACCTAGTACTTTCATGCGCCTGATGAACCATATCTTGAGAGAATTCATTGTTCATTTCGTTGTTGTTTATTTTGATGATATTCTTATTTACAAGAAGAACTTTGATGATCATAAGATGCATTTGAAATCTGTTCTTGAAGTGCTGAGGAAAGAGAAGCTTTTTGCAAACCTTGGTATATGCTCTTTTGGAACAGATCACGTGGTGTTTTTGGGTTTTGTTGTAGGTGATAATAGACTTAAAGTGGACAAGGAGAAGATCAAAGCCATCCGTGACTGGCCAAGTCTCACAACTGTGAGTGAAGTGAGGATTTTCCATGGTCTTGTTGGCTTCTATAGGCGATTTGTCACCAACTTCAGTACCATTGCAGCTCCATTGACTGAAGTGATCAAGAAAAATGTTGGGTTCAAATGGGAACAGGCTCAAGAAGATGCATTTCAGACTATAAAAGGGAAGTTGACTCAAGCTCCTTTTCTTGAACTTCCTGATTTTTCTAAAGTTTTTGAAATCGAATGTGATGCCTCTGGGGTAGGAATTGGTGCTGTTTTGATGCAGGACAAGAAGCCCATCACTTATTTCAGTCAAAAGCTTGGAGGAGCCACGCTCAATTACCCCACTTACAACCAGAAGTTGTATGCTTTGGTGAGGGCTCTTCAAACGTGGCAGCACTATCTTTGGCCAAAGGAGTTCATCATCCACACTGACCACCAGTCGTTGAAACACCTTAAAGGTCAGTAAAAGTTGAAGAGACATGCTCGTTGGGTTGAGTTCATTGAGACATTTCCTATGTGATCAAGTACAAGCAAGGTAAGGAACATGTTGCGCTTGATGCCTTGTCTAGAAGGTACACTCATATCTCAGCCCTTAAAACGAAATTGCTTGGTTTTGAATTTATCAAGGATTTGTATTCCACTGATCAGGATTTCAAAGAGATTTTTCGAAAATGTTCCAAGGTTGCTTATGGAAAATATTTTCAAAATTCTGGTTTTTTATTCTTTAATAACCGCTTGTGTGTGCCCCAATGTTCTTTGAGAGAGTTGTTTCTCAGGGAAGCTCATGGAGGAGGTCTTATGGGACACTTTGGAGTTAAGAAGACATACAAGGCGGTTCATGATCATTTCTACTGGCCAAGTTTGATGAAGGACGTTGAGAGGATTTGTAGCCGATGTGTGGTGTGCAAGAAGTCCAAGCCTAAAGCATCAAACCACGATGGCAAGAGGAAGGCGGACACAATTAAGAAGCTACATGAGAAAGTTCGGACCAATATTGAAGCTAAGACCGAGGGCTACAAAAGATATGCCAACAAGAAAAGAAAAGAGGTTATTTTCAAGGAGGGTGATCTTGTTTGGGTTCACTTAAGGAAGGAGTGATTTCCAGAAGAAAGAAAGTCCAAGCTCATGCCTCGGGTCGATGGTCCATTTCAGATCCTCAAAAAGATCAATGACAATGCTTATCAGCTTGATCTTCAAGGTAAGTATGACATCTCTTCAAGCTTTAATGTTTCTTATCTTTTTCCTTTTCTTGTACATGATCACGATTTGTGGACAAATCCTTTTGAAGAAGGATAGAATTATGAGCCCCAGTCCACGGATCAGCCCATGGAACCAGACCAACACGAATATCAGGACGTTCCGGACATTTCAACCGAGGTTCAGTTTTCTGACCGTACCAGACAGACTGACCGGGCCGTGTACCGGATCGATCCGCGTACGTTCGAAATGGAACTTCAGCAGGATCCACGACCAGACGACCGAATTGACCAAACTGGAGCTCGTATTTCCCGACCAACTCGCTATTCTAGTACCAACGGTCATGCCATAATTGACTTCGCACAAGTGGAATCGGAATCCGACCGTGGCTTCTCTCTTTTGGTCCATTTGGACCGTACCGGCGACCATACTGATGAACTGATCCGACACTTTGATCAGTTCATGAACTTTGAGCATCCAAATATTTCTAAGGCAAGGATCCTTAAGCTTTCTGAAGACTTCGGTCGGGTAAAGACATAATCCGTTCGCGACAGTTCATCGACCAGCTCGGCGAAGAGCCTTCCGTGTGTCCTTCTCCTTACCGTCGTGCACCCATCTGGTTCGGATGAACCTGTACAGTAGGGGAAGGGTCACCTATGGACCAGGCTAGGTTAGGATTAACCTGGACGGTAGGCAAAGGGTCACTGTTGACCAGAACTAGAACAAAGAGTCATTTGACTATTTTAGTCTTTGTTGCTTTTTCCTAGGTGGGTTTTTCCACAAAGTTCTAAGTCTTTTCATTTGCCTTTTCTATTATAAATTTGTAATCCTTCTTCAGCAATAATCCATTCGATTTTCCCTTATTTTGAGTTTATTCTCTTTGTTCTTTGCTTAGAACATTTCTGTTTTTTGGTGAGGTTATCTCCGAGTGAACAAATTCGTTCTGGACTTGTGCATCACATCAAGCAGCATACGAATCCTCTGGTAGCATCATTGGGCCATCCGCAACCCTTTGTGTCACCGTTCATCCCATCAGTTATCTTTCCTCATGGATCAAGTCCATATCATTCCTTACCGGCTGAGTATTCGTTCCTTAGGGTTCATCACTTTACGTCAAGCTGAAACACTTCAGTGTTGGGGTCAAAATTGGTAATTTCAAGATCAACGGCCAAGATTGAGATAAATCTACTAAGTGTGTATTTCCAAGCGAGAGTTAACAGAAAATTTTCTTTCATTAAGATTTGCGCTAAATTACAGGTCTTACAAAACAAGTTTCCGCAAAACAAACTTCGGCAAGTTTTTACGAAAAAATCATCATAAGACAAGTTTAAGAGCTACAAAAATATATAAAATCCTCACAAGGGGACAAAAAGGCTAAGGGAAAGAGGAGAGTAATCCTCATCGCCCATGAGGCTCTCTCTCTCTTATATCATTATTCCTCATCATCCATGAAGCTTCTCTTCTCATTCCTCAACGCCCATGAAGCCTCTCTCCTCATTCCTCATCGCCCTCTAAGCTCTCTCCTCATTCCTCATCGCTGTTCAAGCGTCTCTCCTCATTTTTCCTCGCCCTCCAAGCTTCATATCTCATCCCCATATCCCACCAAGCATTCCTCATCGCCCACAAAGAAGTCTCTTCCTTTCTCTTCATTTGTCATCGCCCTTCAGGCTCGCTCCTCATTCCGCATCCCCCTTCAAGCTCTCTCTTCATTTCTTATCTCACTTCAAGCCTCTCTCCTCATTTGTCATCGCCCTTAAGCCTCTCTCCTCATTCCTCATCTCCCATGAAGCCTCTCTCTTCATTTCACATCGCCCATGAAGCCTCATCATTGCCATGTCCATTCTCATCATGTTATCTTTTTTCGTCGCAATCAGAGTTTATGTTGCGATTTTACAGAGAAAACAAGAAAGAAGTTATTTTCTCGTAATATTTTAAATCAAACATCGAGATAAGAATGGTTAACTTAACACCTTCGTGTGTTCGATGAAGTGAAATTATTTTTATTATTTCATAAGACCAACGACCCAAAAACGTAAGTCAAACAAATCGACGACTTTTCTGAGAAAAGTCGTACAAACGCGTAAATCGTAAAATGGTCCAAAAATGACTTAAAACACGATGAAAGCCCACTTATGACTTGTTGTCGGCACAGAAACAACACCTGAACCAGAGGCCAACCGGATGCACCATTCATCCAACCGAAGGACAAACCAGAATATGTGTTCAGTCAAAACGGCGTATCTCACCAACCAAGAGGAATTTTGCCGTGAAACCATTTTAATGCATTATAAACTCAACAAGGAGTCCACCTCAATTGGAATCCTTTTCCAATTAACAAGGAGATCCTGAGCCAGTACAACCGGACCTATACCAAGATGAAAACATCTCTACTTACTGGTCCAGACACGAGGCTGGCCTAGAAGAAGGCTATGAAAGTGATTCATGGCATGAAGAGGAAGTCAAAAACAGTCTAAAAATCAGAATATTCGGATCATGAAACAGATGAAGAAACTCAGTCTCAACTTGACGCCAAAGAAGATTCATGGGAGAGTCAGACCACTTCTGATATTGGGCAAAAGGATAAGCCATGGTATGGATCAGCCAACTTTCATATCGGTTTAGGAGAAACTGATGAAGATGATGCCTTTGAACCAAGAGACAGAACCGAAGATGCCTTTGGTGATAACTCAGGGCGTGAGGAGATAAACCAGAGACCTGATTCTGATCAAGGCACGGACAGAAGGTAATGGTGTAGAGAGCCCATCTCTAGTCATGAGGAAAGACAAACATTGACTATGAAGCCTTACTGAGATTTTGAATCATGGTATGAGGAAACTGATTCTCCAATCTGTGATGATGAAGCAAGGCAGTCCACCCATGAGGCTGAAATCCATGGAGATGATCTAGGCGTGCCTGGAGAAGATGAAGCCATAAGTGAGGCTGGAAGAAATGTTAAAGAATCCCAACTTGTCTTGGCTGAAGAAGAAGAAGTTGAAAGTGAGTCCAGAAGAAATGTTAGTGAGCTTGAAGGGAACTCCATCAAATTTTCTGGTTATAACCAAGCAACTGCTGCTTATCAAAAATGGGAGGACTGGTACCATAGGTACTAACTATCAGAAGACGAGGGTGATGACGAACGAGTTGATACTTGGGAAGATTCAAACTAGAAATGAGGAGATTAGTTGAGGAGGCTGAAAAGGAAACTGCATCCCAATAACACCAGCCCCAAAGGAATGATCCTCATGCAGCCTATATTCAGACTTCAACAGCACACTTTAAGAATAGAAGTAAGAAGGCTGATCACCCTCACAGCCCACAAAAGGTGGAGCCGTCCATAGAAAAGCCTACTATCAAGCAAGCAAAGAGTTCACAGCCGAGTTCACTACAACTTCCAAAAGATTCAGCAATCCGTCCAAGGAAATAAGGAGATTCAGAACCTACAATAGTCAAGGCCAAAGTAGTCCATATCAAAGGAGGTCCACGGCCTGAAGATGAAGCTATGGCAAAAGGTTTGCAAAAGCCACCAGCATCATCAAATCAGAGTAAGTCCTCTAATTCTAAAAATATTAAAATTCATACATGTTATAGATGTCATAAAAGGGGACAGTTTGCTGTAAATAGTCCATTTAGAAAGTTATTAGGATGCAAAATCATTGGAGTTGAAGCCAGAACCAAGTAAAACAAGTGATAGTCTTGTTACTTTAGAACTTTCAAATTCTGGATTTATGTACTAGTCTTTACCATATTTTTGATCCAGGTATAAGGCAAGGATATATGGACGACCAATAAATGCTGTAAGGTTGAAAGAGAACCATGGACAGCACCTGACTTGTCCACAAAACATTGAAGAAGATGCAAGAAACAATAAGAGCACGCAAGCTACCAAATAGCAAATCATTCTTCAACAAGCTGCAACCATTTGAGTAAGCCTGAATTTTACTTGTCCAAATTATAAATTCTCAAACGCAAATATAATTCGATTGTTTTCTACCAAAAGAATTGAGAACATAGGCTAAGGATCCCATATGCAATCCACAAAAGGAGATCACAAGGTGTTTAGATGCCAAAGAAAGCAAGAAGTTACCATCAAAAACTTCTTGATTCCAGACGACCCACCAGATCATAAAACAAAATCCAAAATGCCAGATATAGAGTAGTAGTCATGTCCTTCCTACTCAAAGGAGAGCCACCAGATTTTCCACCAAAGATCAAACTGACAAAATACCAAGGTAAGGCCCTAAAATCTCAAAAGAGAATGAAACTGATTTGCTCTTTATTGGTGCAGGTTATCTAGTTTTGAGGTCAAAACCTTTTCAACAGAGGGATGTTGTGGGTACAGAAACGACACCTGAACCAGAGGCCAACTGGATGCACCATTCAGTCAACCGAAGCACCAACCATGATATGTGTTTAGTCAAAACGGCGTATTTCACCAACCAAGAAGAATTTTTCCATGAAACCAATGCATTCTACACTCAACAAGAAGTCAACCTAAATTGGAATCATATTCAAAGCTACTCGGACCAGGACCAGGATGATATGAATTTTACAAACCGGAGGTACTCTAGTTTGTCCATTTGCGAGTATCCGAGTTTAAAAGTTGTTTCAAGCCCAATAAAGAAGCATTCAGACACAAACCAACTCATGGACTTCAAGATGGATCTCTAAGCTTTCCAACAAGCCTAAAATGAGGAAAAATCCACAGAATTATGAAGTTATGATCCAATCTCCAAAACTGGGCAAACCAATTCTATACTTGCCTCAGTTGGAAGCTAACGGTTCAATCAGCTTCAAACAAAACATTGGCGGCCAGAAGATCAATTTAGGCATTCTGGAGTCTTATCCAACGACCAGAATATCCAAACAAGTCCGTTTCATGCACCAGAAACCATAGGATCAGGAGGATCCTCATTAACAACAACTGCCCTTATCAGGATGCATTCACACTTGGAGTCCTAACTCATCAACGACCAAGCCACCAAAGCTGCAGCGTTTTGGAAGCATTCTTTACTTGTCTACGAGGCCTAATATGCACCAGTACACACCAGAACACACGGATTCAAGCAGGACCAGACTTACCATCTAAGAGGCTATTTTTGGAATCATTTGCCATCAATTCAAAACAGTTATTTTTGGTGTTTGTCTAGGTCGTGCACTACATAAGCAGGCCCATTTGTACATTTTAAGATCATCTTTCAATCAATAAAACGAATACCTATGTATTTTCAGTCAAAGAGTGTTCTTTGAGTTATTCTTTAGTTTCTAAGTGTGAGATACATTAGAAGACTATTGTGGTTCATAGGTTTTGTGTGATTCAGGATCCCTGAGACACAGATTTAGAGAGTCAATCAGTACCCACGGAATGAGAGATTCAATCAACATCTATCCCATATCACCTTCCACCCATCCATCATTTATGTTCATTTCATCAAGCCATTCCGTCCTATCTTTTAGTTTCCTTTCTTACTTTCATTTCATAAGCACATTGTTTCTCTTTTGTTTTCAGGTTAGTTGGACATAAAAGGACAGCAAGTGAGCAATCTTCACCATCTTTCCATCCGATCTTAATCTCTATCGATAAGATCAAAAGATTGACCATCCAACCCACCGACCCAGCTTCCGTGCCTGTAACATGACTTGAAGTGAGAACCAGCCTGGCTTGAAATATCAGAAGGAAATAGAAAATGGCGGAAAAACATACAGTTCCCAAGATAAATATAATTCTCGAGACGATTAGGAAGGATATAAGGTGAAGATAAACTCGAATCTTGAAAGGATAAGAAAACATGTCCGACCCCAAGAGACTATATATACAAGACATAGGGCATTGAAGGGAGGGAGCCAAAAAATAGGCATTGAGAAATCTATGTTAGCTTTAGAAGAACTAAGGACTTAGGTGGTTAGGCAAGCAAGTTCATAGAATACTTTTACTTCTTTGTTCTTTTGTTCTCCATTGTTAGAGGATTTCCATGCATCCTTTTTCGGTGAAAATCTGTAAAGGTTTCTTTCATCTCAGTCAATAACACGTCTTTGTGCAATTTTACATAATATTTTTCTATCTTGTTCTTTTCGTGTTTGTGTGGTTGCGCAGGGAATCCAGATCCTCAAAGAAAACAAAGAATCTTTGTTTTCCTCCATTAGCTAAAATGACAGTGTGAATTTCGGTTCCCACAGTTTTGGCGCTAGAAGGAGGGGGTCAGATTCTCTAACTCAAAATAACCAAACGCCTAAGAAACAATATGTCTGACAAAAGAGACACAGACGTCATCTCTTTCAAGGATATGGAAACACATGACCAGGCCAAACCCCATAACGATCTCCTTGTCATCGAGTTGACAATTCAAGATATGATGTAGCAAGAGCATTAGTAGACAACACAGGAATCTCAGTTGATATCATCAGATGCTGTGGAACCACAAAAGGCAACGTTCACCATATCAACATATATATATATATATCTCGTCAAATTCTATTGGTCGACTACCACTAGCATAATCGGCATTAGCATGACTTGTTCCTAAATTTCAACTACAATATATTATTCTCCATGTTCATACCACACATATTAGTTTGCCTGAATCTATATACAAGTGGTTCCAAATTTTTTTTTCCAAACAAAAGTGTTTTTCATTTTCACATTTGATGCAAGGGCAGTAAAACTTATCACTACTACGATTCTGTTGTACATCCGTTTCGTGATGAGTTCCATGAGTTGTTGTAGTTAGCGATCACTTACTTTAGCACTTCTCTCTTCTAAAGCAAAACAAAAGAAATACCTAAGTGATCTTTTGGTCATCACAAAAACTAATCACTTACCAAATTTTCTGAAGATAATGCTGCAAGGATATATATAGAGCACAGTTTTTTGAAACAACAATAATTCTACATATTCAAAACTCTAACATATAAATATATATATATATATACATAATTATTTCCATAGATATTTTTATGTCCGACATTAATATTCAATAATTAATAAAGTTAAAAAATATTAATAATCATAAGTAATGTTACAAAAATATATTAGACATGAACGAATTGTTAATAGCCACAATAAAAAAAACTTAAAAGTAATTATAAGTTGTTTTGATAAAAAGTAATTATAGGTTTCTTAGCTAAATTAAGTGTTTACAAAATAAAATCGAATAAAAAATAAAATATTACATGGTAGCACACTTTTCAAGTTTATAATAACACTATAGGACACTTTGCACTCCTAAAAAACTTTTTCTCAACTTAATCATTTTTAGTTTATATTTCTAGTTGAACAAAAAAACTAAACTGGAACTAGTAGGTCTCACATTCTATTTCTTATTTTTTTCTTTCTCAATTTTTTTTTAATGTTTTCACCAGATTTTAAAGATGCTTAAGTTTTAACGAAAATCATTACGAGTCTAAGTCGACGACAAGTTTACTCCGGCATATCTAGGTAAGAGATAGTGAGATTGACATGACAAGGCCTACCTCATCTGGTTTTTTTGAGCTTGATATTATCTAACTCTTATTCAAAAGATTCATTTGTACTCATCAATTGGTGTTTTCTCAGTTACTACAACTAAATCTAAAAATCCGAAACTAACTTAGATCTGTAAAAAAGTGATGAAAATGAATGAAAATATGGAAAAACGTGGAGGCGGCCATCTTTAATGACAAAATTACAAGTTTGCCCCTCACTAAAAAGAAACAGAAAAATAAACCAAAACAATATGTTAGTGCTTCGAAATCTGGTTTGTTAAACTAAAACACAACCACTTGCCAATTGAACTAACGAGGTTTATTGTCTATTGTTTATATTAAATATTTATAGATACACATACACCTAAAAGCAAAAAAACTAGATCCTAATCCTCGATTTTTAATTAACTCGCTATGCCTATTCCAATCGCCGGACTCACGTCTCGCATAGCATTTTTACTTTTACGCACCAATTTAATCATTTGTTGGTTACAATTTCCTTGTCTCGGTCGAGTGGCTCTCAACCACTCGCCCGAGACCAGTAAACTGTAACTAACAAAATCTTTATCCACATCTCACCGTGAATTCACTCATAAATTCTACGTCACAGACATGGGATTCTGAGGCGTTGTTTACAAATATGGATTATCAAAGGGAGGCCCCGCATATTGATGACTATTGATGACTATCAATTTGCATGGATTTTATGGTATATCTAGAAGGGTCAGAATAATAAAGTGTTCATTAATATTGATGTGGATCCTAGTGGTACATTGAAGTTGGCAGAGACTGAATCTTTACTTTGGATGGAGGCGCATGCCTCACTCAGAAATGATACTTCTGTTTTGAGAGAAAATAGAGAGATTAGCTTACCTTCAATTCCGAGGCGCTGGTGTTTTACCGACGGATCATGGAAAGATCAGGAAAGGTTCTCGGGACAAGGCTAATATAGTACCCTTCAAGGATTCGAGAGATTAATGGGTGCAAGGAATACGAAAGCAAGCTTTTCGCCATTACACTCGGAGATTGAAGCCCTAATGTGGGCAATGGAAAGTATGAGGAACTTACGTCAATATCATGTTACTTTTGCGACGGATCATATTCAATTGGTGAAGATGGTTTCTACACCAGAGGACTAGCCAGCCTTTGCAAACTATTTTGAAGATATCAAGATCCTTCAAGGAAGTTTTAATCACTCGGAGATCCTTTAAGGAAGTTTTAATCACTCGGAGATCATTCATATCCCCCGAATGCTGAATACCAAGGCGGACAATCTGGCGCGTAATGCCATAAAGCAATCATCTTTCGTTATTCATATGGATGCAGAGTTACCTTTTGGTTTGCAGATTCTTCAAAGAGTCAGTTTTTAAGTTGATGACAAAAACATGTGGAAGCCCCTATAGTTCAGCGGTGTGACTAAGGGTTCATTGATGTTTCTACACCAAGAGGTTTGGGTTTGAAAGCCTAGAGAGTACAAATTATTCATATTATGGAGAAAAAATGTTCCAAGAAATCTCAGCATGGTGCAAGATTTAGGCATGGTGTAGTCAGACGTGGATCTCACAAGGAGGCTCAAGACGGTATAGTTAGACGTGAATTATCATAGGACATGTACAATTATCTATTGAATAATTGTCTATATAATATTTTTGATAGATTATAATAACATAATTAATCAAACATTAAAAAAATTGCTCTATAAATGCTTCAGTTATTTAAAAAGTTATACGATTAAATTCCTCTATATTAATAAAAACATGTGATGTTTTACCCTTCAAATTTATTGGTATATTACTTACCACACTCTATATGATATGAAACTCACTTTAGTTAGATTCCAAGTGAGTTCTACTTCTAGACATAATATTACTAACTATTCAGTTAGTATACATTCTTCGTATATTATAGTCCACTGAACATTTTTTAAGTGTCTGCTGAACATTTTTTACGTGTTTACTGAACACTATTTTTTAAAGTCTATTGAACAATATATCTTTTGCATTTTCTTACATGTCTACGTATTGTATTTCACAAATATAAATATACAATTCCTAAAAACTATTCAGGACAATTAAGTCATGCACACTAAAACCATAATAACATAACATTTTCATATGTTTTACTATTCACAATTATATGAAAATACATAATGTGCACGTTTTCTAAAGAAATCATTTTCAAATTTAAACAAACCAATTTTTTATCTTTCTTGTGAGTAACAATCTAATATTTCGAAAATATAACAATCTAAAAACTTATTTTAATATTTTCAGCAAAGACTATATTTATTGTAATACTTTATTTAAAAATAAAATTAATATATATATATATATATATATATATATAAACGGGTTTAAGTGGACGAATATAATTATCATAAAGATAAACGAATAATCTTAATTAAATAAATTCTAACGGTTGTGGTTTAAATGAAATGAATCGTAATTGTGGTTGATTTAAATTAGACAAATTTAGCTATTTTAACATCTCTAACAAAATATTTGATATTTTTATTCAATTTCGATAACGTCAAATATCCCGCACTTTAAAAGCTTGGATCTTGTTAGATTTTTAAAAGTCATCATACCATAAAAATAATTGTGTAGACCTTTCAATTTCGTCTACCGTTTCCAGCTCCACATTATATATTTAATAAATAAAATAAGCAAATTAATCACACTTGCACCATATACAAATAGTAATAGTTGTTTCTTTACTAAATCAAACACAGAATAATTGTTTCTTATATTATTTGTAGATCAAAATATCTTTATCAATCACTTAATTAGAAATGAGACCACTTAATTATTTTAGAATTTTGTTCCTAATTAGTAGGCAACTAAAATTCTCCATAAATACTCTAATTATTTAAAAAAAGATATACGTATTTATGGGGATGATTGGTTGGGTTATAGCTACATCCCAACAATCATCCACTATATATCTATTATTATAAAGAGAACTGTTTTATCAGGATGCCACCTTAAATATGTCCTCTTAAATAAAATAGAAAAATCGTTAGCTTTGTTTTATTATGGGCTTACGCAAAATTATTATTTATAGTCTCTGTATCATGCGTTTTGGGCCGATACCAAACAAAAGTTTGGCCCATTGTTTGCCTTCATCTTCCTCTCGCCTTTCATTGTTAGGGTTCATCGTCTTTTCCAAAATCTGATTCTGTCAGCCTACAATGGAGGTTTCGAAAGGGCGTGTAAGTCCATGTCGTTTCGTTCTTGATTCTACACCTTCGAGCCGTTACAGTTGCATGTATTCAACGTCAATAATCCTAACTATTTCAACCCACTCCAACCACGACCCCTCATTCAATGATTCTTATCCATCTTCCAGTTGGTGATTCTCCACTTATAAAAAGGTAAGGCTTATCCCTTGAGCATCATCATCACAATATCTGCAATTATTTCTCTTACATTTAGTTCAGCGTGGTTGAGACTAATGTTAACGAAGATTTGGTTATATCTGATCTCAGATTCATCATAATTCCTAATAGCAATAGAATTTTTTTTTTATAATGTTCAGTAATCCTTATAGATTTTTGCATGTTGCGTATATGTTTACGAAGATTGATGGAGAGAGCTTTATTTGTTTGTTCTCTCTCTAAACTTCTACGAGCGAGAGAAAAGCAATGTTTTGTATTCTTCCCTTCTGATTCATCCTTTGAATCGATTGTTTTTACCTTTGTTAGTTTGATGTTTTGGTTCTGGTTACAAATTGATCTTTCCCATTATCTTAACCGGATATATAAACTTCTATCTAAATCAGATTCAGTTTGTTTTTTTTTCAGATTTGAACAAGAAATTTGTAAACTTCAATCCTTTGTTGTTTGATCGTCTGCTCAGATTGTCTTGCATGCAGGAATAAATTTTTTGCCTTCCCTTTTGGTGGGATTATTTAATTAGGTATGGGTGGAGTTTCCTCTGTAGATTAATGATTTGAGATAGAAAGCTTGAGTTCAGAGCGTCATTAGCTTATCTCATGGCGGGCAATAACAATTAAGGCAAAAAGACTCTTGATTTTATAAAAACTGAAACCCATTATGTTCTCCAATGATATTGTATTTTTCTTTCTGTGTATGTACAGGAATGATGGGAGAGAGATTTGGGCTGATGGTTCTCTGAGTCTCTAGCAAGCTATGCATGCCTCTGTTTTATTGGGTCAGAGTTGCTTCTCTGGTTTTGGGCAGATTTTGGCTTTAGCTGAATGAGATCCTAAGATCTTCTCTTCTCAAGAATGT
This sequence comes from Moricandia arvensis, assembly GCA_905132765.1. NCBI lineage: Eukaryota > Viridiplantae > Streptophyta > Magnoliopsida > Brassicales > Brassicaceae > Moricandia > Moricandia arvensis. The sequence continues at coordinate 52,386 of CAJHQP010004083.1, forward strand.
TCACAATTTAGGCTGAAAAGTCAAAAGACAACTTCGATGTTCTACAGATCAAGTGTGGTGCTTCTTAAATGTATTCAGATTGATTTTTAGGCTTGGTCAAAGTCTCCATTGACACAATAGATCAGATTGCAGAAGAAGGAGCTAAGCGGATGTTTGATATCCCGACGACGGAACTATGGGTTCGTGTGTCGATGCCGTCTCCATCACAAATTTTCTTTTCTCACGCGTCGACATGTGTAGAGACGTTTGGCTCCTTTTCTTCTTTCCTTAGCAATAGATTGACTAGGTGACTTTAAGTTAACGAAGAATGTAAATAGAATGAAATGGGCTTATCAAACTTTCTAATTATTCTCTTCGAGGTTTCGTTTGAAGAAAACGAATATGGCAGACAAAATCATTTTTTTGTTCAACATCATTTTCGTTAAAAGCCCAAAGGCAAAACTAATGTTACATATATTGAGAAAAAAAATAAAATGTGTTTTTATAGTCAAAAAGACAATATAAATTAGCATACAACAAACCAATAAAAAGTGAAATTAGATCATTTATATTAAATAAATAAATTAAAATATCTATATCGACATATAGAAATATTACATGACAACTTGATTAATAATCACAATAATTATATTAAAAAATATTTAATAGTAACAAAACTGACATTAAGTGTCTAACAACAAACAAAGATTATTAATTTTTTAACGAAACCAACTTCGAAAATAATAATCCACACAAAAATAAAACAAAATCTTAAACTAAAAATAAATATGAAAGAAAAATAAAATAAAATTTTCCGCGCGAAGAGCGGGTTTACCCTAGCATCTATATATATAAAGAGTTTGTCTCTATTCTTATCAATCCACATCATCAAATAGATAAACCATAGCTTGCCGCGTGTCCTCTAAATAAAACGCTGCGTTTTCAGTACGACAAGGCTTTTATTTTTGAATTTGGACCGTAAATAAAGCATTGTTTGAGTTAAGGTTATGACACGCTTCTTCCTTTCCGTGAGAAGAAACTGTAGCGTTATTCTCAGTTGGGTTCACTTAATACAATTGAGTTTTCATTAAGATCACCCTACTCACTCATCCATGATGTTTCATTCCATACATCTCCTCCTATCTGACACGGTTACGGATTTTCACCTATAAATAAGTGAGTTCAATTCTATGAAATTCATCACTTTTTTTTAAAAATTATTTGTATAGATTTCTACGTCTTTTTCCGGCTGTCGGCAATTGATGAGTATTGAAAGTTCTACGCTTCCCGGACCTTACATGAAATGCGTTATTTGCTTCTTGATTATGAAACGGATGTTGCTGTTCAGTTGCTTGAAAATCAGCTAGATTATGTTTTCTAGTGATTTCCTTCTCACTCGATAATCTGTTTCCGATCTGATCAAGGAATATTTCGGGAATCTAATTCTCATACGTTGTTGGAGTCAAAATCGATTTCGACAGAATTAATGTTTAAAAATCCCCAAAAAAAATTTCTAAAATAAAAAGAAAACAAAAAGCGTGGGAAACTAAAATTAGAACTTCGTACAAATTCAAAAAGGATTGAACAAAAAGTTATCGAAAAAGACAATCGAGCAATAGAACAATCAAAACAGCCGTGTCCAACCTGCCCGACGGCGAGTTGAATGGACCAAGCCCAGCTCGCCCAACTCGCCTGATGGAGAGCTGGATGGTCTCCGTCCAACTCGCCATCAGGCGAGTTGGGATTGCTCGACCAACTTGCCTGGTGGTGAGTTAGACCGTCCCTGTCGAACTCGCCATCAGGCGAGTTGGGTCAGCTCATCCAGCTCGTCCAGCTCGTCCAGCTCGCCTGGTGGCCAATTGGATCAGCACCATCCGTCTCGGTTCCGATCAGTGTCTCCTTTGAACCTTAATCACATTGTCTCTTGTTTCGTCTCGATTGGAGTTACCGTTGTAAATTTACGATAAAAACCGTAAAGACTTATTTTCTTGTATGAATTCAACTTGTTCGTATAAAACGTTAACGGTTGACTTAACACCAAAGTTTCCTCAGCTATATGAGTAATTTGAACTATTTATAAAACTAACGTCGTACTAAAGGTTTTCTCTTGAAGAAATCGTAAAAATGTTTAAGTCGAAAAACGGCTCGAAAAGGACAAAAACACGGCTAAAAGTGCACTTACGATTTTAGACGAGATTGAGCTCAAGGATACTATGATGGTTTACCTATTTTTGCAGGAAAAGATAAATATCAAGTCCGGAAGATAAATGTTAAGTTTCGAGGGATAATCATGAAGATCGAGGAAAAATGGAATATTTACGCAAAGAGATAAAAAGGACTTGGGGAAGAAAAGGAAAGAGGAAACCTCCTTAAAGAGGAGTATATAAAGAACGCCAAGGTTAGAGACGAAACACACAGCAAATTTTTAGCACTTAGAGCGATTTAGAGCGATTTTGGCAACTTTTTGTTTTCTATTCTCGAGCTGCGACTCAACTAGGTTAACAAGTCTTAGGTGGTTAAAACTAGGGAACTTGCCAACAGCTCTTGCGGCTGAGGCTTTACTTGTTGTAAACGCTCATTCACGAAATCGGAATAAGATCTTCATTGCTCTCTTTGGTTTTCATCGATTTATTATTTAGTCTGTTTTCATTGTCTGATTGCTTGACGTTTGGCTTAGCAGAAATCTGGAACCTCTGGGATCAACATATCAAAGAAACCGATTGCGATAACGGAATTTCAACACAAGATTCAATAGGTTGAAGAAAACAAGATCAAGAGAGCCACAACCACCGAAATATAGTGAAAGATCGCAAAGAACTCCACAAATAACGATTCGAGGAAGACGATTACTGAAATGGAGAGACTCATGACATCAGACCTCGAATCGGAGCAAGAATGAAGTTCGAATCAAAGAATCTGATCTCGAATCGAAGAATCTAAGCTTGAATCGAAAAAAACAAAGGAGGAAACGCGAATTTCACTATACCATATTAGAGAACGAACTTGAAGAGCGAAGAGAGAGTTTGTTACGAAACAAAAATGTATTATTCATTCAATTTAATTGTATTGTACATAAGCAACATGTATTTATACAATGTTTATCATACTAGTTTACACTTTAATACTCTAATATGCGTTATAGTGGAACTATCAAATTCCATATAAATATATTCAAACTCTAATTACTTGAAGTAATTCGAATTGAAATTATGTATTCGATAACATATTCTTAGAGTAATAAATCTTACAGTTCTTTTATCAAAAAATACTAATTCTTAAAATTATGGTGCCAAATACAAACTAGCAAACGCGAGTTTGAAAGCTTGCTTTCTTTTTATTGATGAACATTTATTTTTTTTGCGAAGAATAGTTGCCTCTTAATTTTAATGTATTTTCATTTAATATACTCCTTTCGGTACATTAAGATAACTGTTTTTCAAAAAAAATGTTTCACAAAGATAATTTTTTTTTGTTTTTTAGAAAAATACTATAAACTTCAAGAAAATTAATTGATTTTATAAAGGTACTATTAGTTAAACTTTATTAAAAATAGAAAATACATAAGATAATACATTTATTATTGTGATTTAAACGTGTTTTTTTAATATACGTGAAAACACCAAAATATCTATCTTTGTGAAACATATAGTGTATACACTATTATTATGTGTAAATGTTTTGAAATTCTCTGTGACAAAAACAAAAACTTAATTTTTTGTATTCTGTTAACTTTTAGTAAAGCATTAAAACCCCAAAAAGAATTGAAAATAACAAAAACATACCACACGAGTTTCAAATCAAATTAGCACCAGATAAAATTTTGCATGCATTTGCGATAGTCTATGTCTCTTAGAGAAACTCCAACAATTGATATTTAACGGATATCTTAACAATAAAATTAAAAGAAATCAAGAAAATTAAGAGAAAGACAAGGAAAAGTATTTCAAAAATGATCCTACTAGATACCCTTAAAATTTATGACACCACTTGCCTATGTTTAACTGGTCTAATTAATTAAAAATAATTAAGTTTAATTAGATAATTAAATTAATGTTAAAATAATTATATCTTTCGGTTTAAAACTCATATTTGAGAAACTTACCAATAAAATTGTTTTTATTCTTCTTCTTTTACCTCTTCCAATAAAACACAAACACTATCATCATACAACTTTAGTAAGTAAGCTATGTTATGTATTTAATTTCTTTTTCTAATTCTATTAGCACAATACTTACGAGTTTATATGGTCCTAAACATACTGTTTTTTAAAAATAAACGATCTCCGGTAGTATTTGTATGTATTAAACTATTAATGCATACTCACCCAATATGATTAATATTTCTTAAATACAATTATGTGTGTTTTTAATAGTTCTATATCTCACAGTTTTGCTAAAATCTTAGCAATATATGCGCAAAAAAATATTTCATATATGAAAAAATATATTTAAAAATATGTGAACAGTATATCTTTTGTATATTCCCATTCATATATACTAACATCACATAACACTTGGAAATAAACTAACTGAACAATTTGTATATTTTTATTCATATATACTATATTCCTCTATATTAATAAAAATATGTGATGTTTTTGCCTTTCAAATTCTTTGGTATATTACTTAGCACATTATATATGATATGGAACCGACTTTAGTTTAAGTCCACGTGTGTTTTACTTCTAGACATAATATTACTAATTGTTCAGTTAGTATGCAACCTTTATATATCGTCCACTGAACATTTTTTTTACGTGTCTATTGAACATTTTTTTTTAAGTCTATTGAACTGTATATCTTTTGAATTTTTTTTTTTTGTCAACAAACTTTCATTAAACCCATAAAAGGCATGATTTGGAATTGGTACAATATGGTTAAGGAAAACCACAAACAAAGCATAGATAAGAATAAGATTTAAGAACATTAATGGATTCCACGTGTAGCCAAAAAGAACTCTAGATGACTCAACCGCCTTTAACCTCGCCGGATCTCATCTTGACTTTCCATAGCCATCTTCTCCGGCCATTCACTTTAACGATTATTATGTACTTGCCGTGGAACTCCAAGGATTCCTTAAGCCCAATATGTACCAATCTAATCCCTTTGCTAACGATGACCAAAAGAAATAGAGAGGCATACAGTGTCACCGGTAGTTAATAGTGCTGTTTGTTTCATCTGCTGCGTCTGCGTCTGCGATTGAGGCTGCGACTGTATCATTAACGCAGGTTGTTGTTCGTTTGGTTGTCGCAGAAAATTGACGCAGACGCAGGATATTCTGTTCGTTTGGTTGACACAGACGCAAGAACAGTAAATAGATTAGTTAGACGCAAAATTTAAGACGCGGACGCAGTTTTCTTAACGGCGTTCAGATTTTCTTGACGCTGAACGCTGCGTTACGACGCAGACGTATGTACCCGCGTCGATGAAACAAACAAGATTATTACCGCAGACACAGACGCTGATACATGCGTCGATGAAACGAACATCACTAATATCTCCATTGATTGGTGCACAGTACTTTTCAGAAACCTCATCAAACTCGAAGAAAAGCTCTGAATTACCATACTTTACTCCGATCAACAACATCGTCTTGATCCTTCAACCAAGAGGAACCTGTGCTCAATAGTCAATCTATATGACGAAGCAAGGATTTACCCCCACTTGAGAGATGGAAAAAGTAGCCGGATAAGTTAGCATGCCTTCAATCTTTTTCGGTGATAAGCTTTTAGAACAAAACAAAGAAGATGTGATTGTATCCGATTACGAGATCGAAAATTTATTAAAACCATAATCGCCAAAGCGAACAGAGAGATCCGACATGCGGAAAACAAAAGTCGGTCTACAGACCGAAGATACAAAACAAAGAAACAATTAGCCGTTCAAAGAGTATATTACAACGAAAACAAAGAAAGGAGAGATGGTAACCAGTGGCTATAAAGCCACCGGCCACCAAAACTAAACTTTGATTAAGAAAAGTACTAGAGGTTGGAGAAATGTAGAGAGAGAGAAAAGGAAACTTAATATCTTTTGCATTTATTCAAGACAACTATGTCATTCACATTAAAACCATAATAACATAATTTTCATATTCATATGCTATTAATACTATTCACAATTATTTGAACATACATAATGTTTTCGTTTTCTAAAGAAATAATTTTTAATTTAAATAAACTTTTTTTTTTATTTTTCCTGTGAATAACATTCTAATATTTTGAAAATATAACGATCTAAAAAACTTATTTTAACACTTTTTCATCAAAGACTATACTTATTGTAATATTTTATTCAAAATGTTTCAAATACATTTAAACAAGGGAAATTATTAAAAATACCACATTTTTACTACCACTTTCATGTTTACCTTAATCACTTTTACCCTCATTTTTAAGAGAGAAAAAAATACTTATAACTCTAAGGTTAATTAGTTTAAGACTTAGGGTTTAGAAATGAGTGTCACGGTAGGATTTTGGAATGTAAATTTTAAGATTCTAATTAATCTAGAAGTTTTTTTCCCTCTTAAGAAAGACATTATTTATGAAAATGTCTCTTTAATTAAAGTAAAGATGAATAAAGGTTTCCAATAATGTGGTAAATTTGAAAAAAAAAATCTTTTAAACAAGTTTAATTAGACTAATATAATTATCGTGAATATAAATAAATAATCCTAGTTAAATAGATATTAACGGTTATGTGTCTACATGAAGTGAATTCTAAATGTGTTTGATATTAATTAGATGGGTTTAGCTATTTTTACATCTCTAACAAAACATTTGATATTTTTGTTCAATTTTTATAACGTCAACTATCCCGTTCTTTCAAACTACGGATAAAAATCTAGTTAGATTCTTAAAAGTCATTGCACCATAAAAGTACGTCGTGTAGGCCTT